>JAOPJM010521570.1:0-10612 GCA_027124095.1 Muusoctopus leioderma
CACACCCACCAAATAGTTTCCAAACCCACATTTAGAAGACCGAACAGAACCTTTTGAACCGAGAAATCCTATATTTAACCTTAATAATCACAAAGGTGACTTTAATGATAACCCTACGATTATACTTCAATATAGGCAGGATTACTTAAACGATACTAGATAGAATTATACCACAAATTGAAAATCCTGTTAAGAAATGCTGATAAGGTTCTAAATTGGTTCAACAATTTAAGCAATGAGAACAGTAGTAAATTTATACAATTTGATATTGAAAGTTACTATACTCCAGTCTCGCCCATATTACTGAAGAAAGCGCTAATATTCGCAAGATCAATCACAGGACTAACCAGGGATGATATAAATATAATGATATATGCTAGAAAAACATTGATTACATTTGAAAACGACTATTGGACTAGAACATCATATCAATTCAATTTTGACATCATTATGGGTTCTATGGATTTGGCACACACCACGGATCTGGGTTATACCTATTATATAATATCAAAAAGAATTTCCCGGAGGTCTATGGAGTATTTACGGTAAATAATTATAAATTATCTTCATTAGAAAGGCTAAGGAAAAACGTACACAAGCTCTTCAAGCAGTTTTACGTCTCTATAACGTTTGATATAAATGCCAATGTAGTAAACTTCTTGGATATTACCATGGACCTATCACCCCGATCGTACTATCCTTACCATAAGGCCAACGAGAACTTACAATATATACATAGGGATTCAAACAATCCTAAATCTAAAAGAGGTAGCCTAGTTAAGAATATATCATTGCGCATATCTAGAATATCTGCAAACGATAAAATATTTAACGAAAATGCATGGTATTATAAGGAAGCCTTGAAAAGAAGCAGATGTAAAGAAGAAATTTCTTTTATCCCGGATAGTAAGACCGATAATTTCACTAATTATGGAGGAAAAAATAGGACTGTTAACGGTAATACCGGTGTAGCGATTTCAGATTACCGCCACTTCAGCTTACCTCCCGGTAACTTGAAATCGCCTTCAGATTACCGAGGAGTAGGATTAAATTGATTTCAAATTACCCCCGTGGTAACCTGAAGTTAATTTAAACTTACCCCCTACGATTTCAGATTACCCCCCTCAAATCATTCCCCAAATGACCCTCGCTCTGATGGCAAATAAAAGAAAGAATTATTATTTATTTATATTATCATTCTTTTTTTTCTGTAAATTATAATTATAATAACTACCAAAAATAACTACAAACATTTATTACTACCATCAGAAAAACTTCAGAGGTTTCTGTCAAGGGAGATAATTGGCGAGACCATTAATGTATGTGTGAGTGTTTGTGTATAAATATGTTTTGTATACAAATATATTTCGTTTGCATTTAAAGTGTATAAATATATTTTGTTTTTTATATAGATATATTTCGTTCGCATTTAAAGTGTATGAATATATTTTGTTTTGTATATGAATTTCGTTGGCATTTAAAGTGTATAAATATATTTTGTTTTGTATGAGAAATATATATTTTTTTCGCATGTGAAATGTATAAATATATTTGTAATTACATTTTATCTTTAATAAATTCGAACTGAAACAACAGTGTATTAAATTATCAGAAAGTGAAACAAACTAATGCTTCCAAATAAAAACAAAATATATATTTATACATTTCAAATACAAACGAAACATATTTATGTAAATAAAAAAGGACTGCGGTTTTAAATCCTCTAATCCAAATCAGTTTCTCATTAAGAAAAAAATACCCATGTTCTTATTATCTCTGATGTTCAAAGTGTTCTTTGAAAATGTTAGGGGATGGTTAAAAATCCAACATTTGTTTTATTTTTTCACATTTTAAGACTAGTTTACAAACTTGAATGTTACAGGTATTTTATGTAATAAAAGTATCACGCGTTGTAAGCGTTAGAATGTATCATGTTAGCGAAATCAGAGAGGGGGGGGGGGTAATGTGAACAGTGCAGGGGTAATTTGAAAGCGATTTCAAATTACCCCCGGGGGTAATGTGAAAGCGATTTCAGATTACTGGGAGGTAACTTGAAGTCTTTACACCGATGCACAGGAACTAAAAGCAGACGGGTGGAGAGAGCCACCCAGAGAGGTGCTGGAAACCTTTGTGGAACGCAAGTAACTTTATAACCCGTGAGGCAAAAAAACACGCTATAGCCCCTTTTAAAAATGAGGAAATCATCCTCGTACCGTTATAATTAAGCCATCGTGTGGCGAAGGTGAGAGTGGGGGATGTGCTGCCAGATATAAGCATTTGCTGGCCGGCGGCGGCCGTCTTGGCCGACATAGAAGATGGGGTCACCATCCTAGAGGTGGAAAAGTTGCGCAGGGAGAATTGGTTGGGGATAGGTATGGAGCTTGTGATCGAAACGGATCAGGAGAGGATCGAAGCCATCCCCGACTTTATTGATATGCTGGACGGCACCCTTCTGCTTGTGACAGTAGAGGGCAGAAAACCAAGATGTCATATTTGTGGTGCAGCAAACCATTTAAGGGCATTCTGCCCACTGCAGAGGGTGAAAGAAAGGAAACTCTCACTTCTACCAATACCACAAACACAACAGCAACAGCACCAGCAGCAGCAAGGAATCACAACAGTAGCAGGAGCAACAACAGTAACTGCAATACCAAAAGCAGCAACAACAAAAACAACAGCATAAAAAAACAGCAGTAGTAAGAACAGAAGTAGCAACCACGGCAGTAGCAGAACCAACTACAGAAGCAGGAATAGAAATAGGGATCCCCATGACAACAACAACAACAGGACCAACCACTCAGAACGTCTCCAAGCCCTGCTCTCCTACCCAGCAAAGCACACACACACATGTGCAGATTTACCTCTCCCCACATCTGCCTCAGACCTTTCTGACACGTCGTTCGATGAGGTTGAAGCGAAAAACTTGGCACAAGAAGGAGGGAAAAGGAAAAATACAAACAGAGCCGCCCCATGCAGAGAGCTAAGAGGTTCGAAGGGGGCGGCAGAGAAGTTTGCTTTAAACAATCACACACCCACACCACCACTTCCACCAACACCACAACAACATCAGAACCAACCAAATTTACAACCTCACCAACAGCAATAAGAAAACACACGAATACAACAACATCCACAGAAAAAGAAACAACAACAACAACCACAGACGCAACA
Organism: Muusoctopus leioderma; assembly: GCA_027124095.1. NCBI lineage: Eukaryota > Metazoa > Mollusca > Cephalopoda > Octopoda > Octopodidae > Muusoctopus > Muusoctopus leioderma. The sequence goes on from JAOPJM010521570.1 coordinate 3,172, forward strand.
ACACGCTCAACAACCAGCTATACCAAAACAACCAGGATTTCTGGAGCACACGCACTCACGCCCGTTTTCGGCGACTACGAGGTGTACTCTACATGGGGTCTGTCGGGATCGGGCGGTGGGGTGGCAGTGCTGTTTCAGAAATGCTTCGAACTAGTAGTACGGCTGAGCTTCCTGGACCCGGACGGTAAGTTGGTGGTCCTGGATGTGAACGGCAGCGAAGGCAGTGCCTTCAGACTAGTGGCCATCTATGCCCCGACAGGCGCAGGACGACCGGAGTTCTTCAGGCGTCTAGAAGTTTTCCTGGAAACGTCCCGCTCTTTAGTAGGGGACTGGAATTGTATTTTAGACGCATGATGGGATTTTGTGGGGCTAGTGCATAGGAGAAGGGGGTGCAAAAGCCTCGAAAACCTGCTCGGACATTTCCAACTGTCCGACAGGTACCGACTGGACATCTCGGATGTGCCAGTGTGGACATGGAGCAACCACAGCGGGTCGTCCAGATCGTAGTGAGTTTGTTAGGCTAGCTGACAGGGATAGTGTAGGGTGTCTACAATTCAAGCTGTTCGGCTACACAGACCACAAATTTGTGATCTACACGGTCGACTTAGATAGGATCCATAGACAGTGACACAGTTACTGGAAGTTAAACGCGTCTCTACCGACATGTAAAGACTGCAGGGACCGGATTAGTGAGTTAGTTAAGCAGCAGTTGACCGGGGCAATCGCCAATAACCGGTGGTGGGGCGCCCTAAAGAGGGTGGTAAGGTCAGAATTGGCAGCATTTACTAAAGAGCTACCGATAGAGATGAATAGATTGGAGGGGGGGGGGCTAGTTAGCAAGCTGGAAGAGGCAATTAGCAAAGGCATCGTGACCAACGTGATAGCGGCGAGAATGGCACTCGGTCATTTCTCAAACACCAAACACGAAGACTGCGTTGTCAGAGCTAGGGCTCGTGCACTAAAACGTAAGCTGTCCGATGGGCCAGAGTGGCGGAGGTGCGGAGTGGAAACAAAGCCGCGATTCGGTCTTTGACGGATCGGGACGGGCGCGTGCTAACCGGTTCTTTCAGCAGCACCTTGCTCAACTGTTCTGGAGATCGATGGTGGGTCGGAGGAAAATGCGGCAGTAGACTTCACTGCCTACCTGAACGGCCTACCTGGACGGCCTACCGCGACTCTCGGCGGGAAAGGCGAGGTGCTGCGAAGAGCCGATAACAGCTGCTGAAATATAGGATGTGATGAGCGGCTGAGCTAGGGGAAAATCACCAGGTCTAGATGGTCTGCCCCACGAGCTTTACGTTTATATGCCAGATTTGTTTGGCGACCTCTTGGCAGACGTCTACCACAACTGGCAACAGAACAGGAGAATTCCTAGTTCCGTAGTAGCGCTGCCGAAAAAGGACACCAGCGAGAGGGACGTAGTTGACAACATTCCACCCATAACTCTGATGAACGCAGAGTTTAAGATTTTGACTAAGGTGTTAGCGAAGAGGTTGGCGCTTTTCGTCGGTGGCTTGGTCGGAGAAGCGCAAATGTGCCCGATCCACAACAGGTCTATCCACGACAAACTCCACCATCATAGAGAGGGCTGATAAAGACAGCGCAGTAAGCAGTACCTGTAATGCCTGTACTTTCATCAAGTGCGATAGAAACGTTTTCAAAACTTGAGCAGTGGTAGCCAATTGCTGGTATGAATTGCTTGCTAAATCAGTGATACGGCTGGCAACAGTATTAGGTGACAAGCTAATGCTTTCAAACATTTTCCTTTTCTCGGGACAGAGGATTTCACTAGCTTTTAAAAGACAGTCTTTGATAAAATTACCTTCAGTGAATGGTCGTGATGATTTTCCGATCATTTCGCTGAGAGCAAAACTTGCTCTTACGGCATTTTCACTTGTTTTGTTCAAGTTGAAAAAAAAGTTCTGTTGCTTCGAAAGAGCTGTCTTAAGCCACTCTACCTTTTCTTCTCTTATCTTTCCAGTTAATGCGTTATACTGATCACTGTGTGTTGTTTCATAATGTCTCCTTATGTTATATTCTTTTTGTATGGCAATATTATGCAGACATATCAAGCATTTTACTTTATCCTTTACCTCTGTTACAAAATACAAATATTCCCACTTTTTTTGAAAACTCCAGTTCTCCTCGGCAATTCTCCTTTTCTTTGACATCGTAGATATTTTTTTTTTATTTCAATTATGTGGTTGACCAAAAAACACTTTCCTCTTCTTCGAAATTTCTGTTTATTTAACAATCTGCTCTCGGACATTTTCTATGATTTTCTATTTGTGTGTTAGTTGTCTGTCATCTCAAGTACACCCTCCACGCCAATATGAGTTGTCAAATCTATCCCTTCTCACGTTATGAAACCCCAGAAAATTTCCTCATGTTCTGTTGTGTGAGTTAGTTGTCTATCATCTCAGTCACCCCTCCACCACATTAGGTCTTTGAAACAAGCCGATGTAATCATATGTGTATGAGCCAGCATATCAAATTTCACTAACGTTCTTATTAAGAATGTTTTTTAAATGTATATAAAATTGGATACATATTTCTACTTATCAGCTTTTGATCTTGAAGTGAAAGCGACTGAAATATTAAAGTACATTCTACCATTCAATGGGGAGAAACATGGTCAGACTCTGGCTGATCTTAAAAGTGATTAACTGTCTGTTTGCATTAGGTTGGCAGGTCAAGCTTAATACAGCTGCTGCAAGAGTATGGAAGGAGCGAGGGACAAATTACCAAGTTTTAGGAAAATATTGGTCATGAAAATGGTTCTGCCATGGGCCATAGAAAAGTAGTTTGCAGGCTGCATGTTTGAGACCCCTGATCTAGTTCTTATAGCAGAATCAGTAGGAGACCTGGAGAAGAAATTCCAGACATGGGAGCAAAACCTGGAATTGAAGGGCCTCAAAGTGAACTTAGCAAAGACTAAAATTATATTTAGTAGGAAGGAGCCTACTACCATCATGGAAATGGCTATACTTGATATGCAGAAAGGAGTAGGTAGAAATTGCTTACGGTGTACCTAGTGTAAACTATGGATACACAAGAGATGAAGTGGGATTACAGGCAGGCTGACAGAGAAGGTAAACTTTGTATGTGGCAGATGCAAAGGAGGAGTTAGTAAGAATACACATGAAATAACTACCTTCAAATGCATGGAAGTTTCACTGGAAGTAGTCGACAGCTTTTGCTACCTAGGTGACCTCATGAGAAGTGGGGAAGGGTGTTCCAAAAGTATCGTAGCCGGATTTAGAACGGGATGGAAAAAGTTGAGGGAGCTATTACCACTGCTGGCAACAAAGGGTTTCACTCTCAGGGTAAAGAAGAGATTGTATGGTGCCTGTGTATGAATTGCGATACTATATGGAAGTGAGACATGGGCCTTGAATGCATAAGATTTGTGCTGGCTATGTAGAGTAGAGAGGACTCTTTAGCCTTGCAGGAGACAATGCATCCTCTCGAGTGTTGGTGCCATGATGAAATACACCCAGTACACTCTGTAAAGTGGTTGGTAATAGGAAGAGCATCCAGCCGTAGAAAACAAGCCAAATGAAATGTACAAGTGAGACATGGTCGCCCAACCTGTCTAGGAGAGGGGTGACTCTAAATAAGAACTGACTCAGGCCAAAATCACCCATCCAACCCATGCCAGCATGGAAAGTGGGCATAAAATGATGATGATTAAACAATCCATACATTAAACAAAGTATTAACATTCTAGGTTTGTTCAATGAATCTGTATACATCAGGCAAATAAGACATAGACAGAAAGAATATGACCAAAATCAAAGTGGCATTCAAACACATCTCTGTAAATATACCTGTGTACTAACCATATAAAACAGAGCTAATCATAGATATTTCATAAAGCATCCAACAGAAAAGCTTATATTTTTCAGTTTTTAATTTGTATAGGCAGTGAATTATGTTATGGTATATATTATGCTTGGTGAATAATTCTTGAATAAAAATACTATTTGTATATATGACCTGAGGTATTAAATACATAAGATTGTGATTGCTAATTATAAAATTCTATTTTCATAGCCATTTCCATGAGAATTTGTGAAGACTATTTCAATCAATATGTAGGTCATGTATTATCTTCATAATAAATGTTTCATGATCCAACTATTGTTTCTTTGTCATACATCAGATTTTATGTGATAATGATGGTCGTTTCTCATACTGGCATATTAGACTTTGTGTGCAGGTTGCATTCATGTTGATGTTTAGTCCCAAGTTGATCCTGATCAAGTTTGAACATCCTGTTTTCTTTTTCAGGACCAGTGTACCTCAAACTACATTATTCAAGATGGTAGTGTGTAGTTAGAGGGAGATTTGACTACTATTTCTAGCAAATTTTGAGTGATCTTATAGAGGCTCCCTCATTGGCTCAGTAGTAATCATATATGCAAGTGTGGTGTTTCTGTTTTTGTGCTGATTTTGTGTTGTTTTGTACTGTGAGAAATGACATTGGTGAACCTACAGGAAACAATTCTCAACAATGATCACCTACTTCACCCCCTTGAGTCTCTCTCCCTCCTCAGTAACCACCAGTACGATTTTTTGTGTATCCAGACTTCTGGAGACCCTCTTCTCCTACATCATATACCATTAGTCATTCGTCCTTGAGAACTTTGTTGAAAGCCATGTTGTTGTATTAGACATCAATCAGCAAAGCGTTTAATCATGTCTGGTTTGAAAGCCTCTTAGTTAAGTTGGCTGTTTATCGTCTACATCTGTCTCTTATTTCTTGGATTGCAAGCTTCCTATCAAATCACATCATTGCAATGTGTCTACCAATGGAGCTCTCTCCAACTCACATTCTATTAACACTGGTGTACTCCAAGGCTTGGCAATGTCTCCCACACACTTCCTTCTCTACACTAATGACCTACTTCTAAACAACACACTCTTCTATACATATGATACAATGCTTCAGTCCTTAACTTTTTACACACAGGTGTCATTCATCTGATGCCAAGCCATACTCTGAATCCATGAACAGAGACATTGAAAGTATCTTCAATGGGGGACATGACAACTTTGTCTCTCTCAACAGCACAAAGACTCAATCCCTATTCATATCAAGGAAACAGTCTTATACTTCACACTTTCTCATCATGAATAACACACAATTAAAACCCTCAAATTTCCTACAAATACTAGGTTTCACAATCTCAGAGGATCTCCCTTGGTGACCTCACATATATAACATTACCAAAACCACATCATGATGACTAGGATTTCTTTTTAGAATCAGGAAATATTACAACCCTGATTAGTTGTTAACCTACAAAGCTCAAGCAAGACTGATATTGGAGTACTGCTCACATACATGAAGGCCATCTGACTGATTGACAATGGTCCAATGACCAGCAGGCTTCAACCACTAACTGACAGATGTAGTGTTTCTTGTGCCTGTCTATTCCATCTCTACTACATCGACCTCTGAACTTGCTAACTACATATCCTTTCTACTTCGGTCCATTTATCCCACCTAACTTTCCTCCACCTATCACCTTGCAGACCCAATACTAAACATTTCACCTATTCCATTCTCTCCATAACTGCAACACTCGGGAATTCCATCCCTGTCCATGTTTTTCCAACAGACACTGATCTGTCTGAACATCAACCACATCAATATCACTAGTTCAGATGACCTGCAAAGGTCGTAGGTACCGCCCCTTCCCTTTTGGCTATCTTATTAAAAAAATTGCAATACAATATATCTGTATTTATAGGTATCCTCACACAGTTTTACTTTTGAATCATATTCTTCATCATAGTTTTAAAGTCTTTTATTCCATGCTGTCATATGTTGGGTAGGTCTGCCATACAGCATATCACCACTCATTACGGTTCCATAGATGTGAGCAGTGCCTCAATTTGGCACTTTGTAGAGGGTTGGCGGCAAGTGATCCTGTTTGAATTATTTTCTGATTCTCAAGAAGAATCCTGGTCTATGTGATGCAGTTTTATCAATGTTATATCTTTCGGGGTCACCAAGAGAGATCATCAGAGATTAAGAGGCCTAGCATTTGTAGCAACTTTGTGGGTTTTAGTTGTGTGTTGTTCATGATTAGAGAGTATGAGGAACAAGATTGTTTTCTTTATATGTGTAGTGATTGAGTCTTTGCACTGTGAGAAGAGCTTAGGTTGTTATGTCTCTATTGATGGATGCTCTCAAGGTCTCTGTTCATGGATTCAGTGTATGTCAGGCATGATGTGTTTAGGTTGCATGTAGTTGATGCCTGTGTGGAGTGAGCACTAGTACAATACCATATTACAGCACTCCATGCCACTCAGTCCAGACAAACAGAAACTAATTAATAGCAGCAATAATAAACCTTATCAGCTATAAACACTGTGCTGGGATGCACACCATTGATGTTAAGATGGAGTAGCAACCAGAGGTCAGTAGCCACCAGATATGTTTTCTCTGATCTTCCTAAATCAATGGTAGTAGCCAGTGGTCAATAGTCACCAGACATATTTTCTCTGGTCTTCCTAAATCAATGGTAGTAACCAGCCACCACATATGTTTTATCTGGTCTTCCTAAATCAATGGTAGTAGCCAGTGGTCAGTAGCTACCAGACATGTTTTCTCTGATCTTCCTAAATCAATGGTAGTAGCCAGCGGTCAGTAGCCACCAGACATGTTTTATCTGGTCTTCCTAAATCAATGGTAGTAGCCAGCGGTCAGTAGCCACCAGACATGTTTTCTCTGATCTTCCTAAATCAATGGTAGTAGCCAGTGGTCAGTAGCCACCACATATGTTTTCTCTGATCTTCCTATATCAATGGTAATAGCTAGTGGTCAGTAGCCACCAGATATGTTTTCTCTGATCTTCCTAAATCAATGGTAGTAGCCAGTGGTCAGTAGTCACCACATATGTTTTATCTGGTCTTCCTAAATCAATGGTATTATCCAGTGGTCAGTAGCCACCAGATATATTTTCTCTGGTCTTCCTAAATCAATGGTAGCACCCAGTGGTCAGTAGCCACCAGATACGTTTTATCTGGTCTTCCTAAATCAATGGTATTATCCAGTGGTCAGTAGTCACCACATACGTTTTATCTGGTCTTCCTAAATCAATGGTATTATCCAGTGGTCAGTAGCCACCAGTCATGTTTTCTTTGGTCTTCCTAAATCAATGGTAGTAACTAGTGGTCAGTAGCCACCAGATATGTTTTCTCTGATCTTCCTAAATCAATGGTAGTAACCAGTGGTCAGTAGCCACCAGATATGTTTTCTCTGCTCTTCCTAAATCAATGGTAGTAACCAGTGGTCAGTAGCCACCAGATATGTTTTATCTGGTCTTCCTAAATCAATGGTATTATCGAGTGGTCAGTAGCCACCAGACATGTTTTCTCTGATCTTCCTAAATCAATGGTAGTAGCCAGTGGTCAGTAGCCACCACAT
>JAOPJM010521591.1:0-10611 GCA_027124095.1 Muusoctopus leioderma
ATATATGCACACACACACACACACACACACACACACAGTCACCTTATCTAATTTACATATTACATTACAGGCTACATACACACTGATAGTAAGGTAAATATATACCTGTGCACACTGACAGTAAGATAAAGATATACCTGTACTCACTGACAGTGAGATATGGAAATACATGTACATACTGACAGTGATGTAAAGATATGTATGTGCACATTGACAGTAAGGGAAGGATATACCTGTATACACAGACAGTAAGGTGAAGATTTACTTGTACACACTGACAGTAAGGTATATATATACCTGTACACACTGACACTAAGGTAATGATATATCTATACACGCTGACAGTAATACCTGTACATACATGTACATCCTGACAGTAATTTAAACATACACATGTGCACACTGACAGTAGGGTAAAGATATACCTCTACACACATATCTCATGTTTTTGTAAGTGCTTATAGCCTTTACTGGCAATCCCAGCCTGGTTAGTTTGATTAGATAGATATTCAACTTGAAACATTATAGGCAGCGAATTAGAAGAGTCATTAGAATAGGATAGGGATTCACGTGGTGTCCTTCTGGATCCCTGCGCTCTGATGTCAAATCCCACCCTGGTCAGTTTTGTCTTTCATTCGTCAAGAGTGGTTGCATGGCAGCGACGTTACAGCGTCGGACATGATGCCTTGCGGTATTTGCTTCGGGCCTTTGCTTTCTGAGTTCAAATTCTGCCATGGCATATTTGGATGGTAGACTTAAGTCGTCGCCAGGTTTAACATTACCACTTGGCCCTTGGGTACCTTTAGCGGAATCCACTCTGTTGCAAGCATTCAGGCATGTTCTCCGTCTTTCCTTCCTCTTACCAGCCTCGGAAACACTGAAAAGGAGTGATGAGCACTACCCTGCCTCCTGACTAAGTGATAAAGAATGGTCTACAGTAGGAGAAATATATGGGGTTGGGTGGAGTTCCAGGGTGTAGAGATACTGGGGAATAAGGACTGAAGAAGTGTTTCGTTCATTGTAGTGGTCATGACACAGAAAAGATGGGTGGACTGAGACAGTTTATTAATTCCAAGAAGCGATGGTTATAGATCGATGAGCAGGTCACTGAGATATACCTTTTAATGTTTTTGGTGAGTGATGGCTTCTCTATCAGACGGACTGCCATTCGTTTGTATGTCTGATAGCTGAAGATCTATTGTGAGGTGGGGCACAGTTTTTGCTTGAAGAGAGGGGGCAGCAATTTTTTTCGTAATTTTCCTCTAGTCGTGAAGAACATTATTATGTATAATATGGTCTTAGTAATCTTATAGATATGTGGACGCCATTAAAACATAATTAAGAACCACGGTTATTCAATGACCTTCCTAAAACGGTAAGAAGTATATGGAGTGGATGACAACAATGGATATCCTATTTTGCACAATATAGAATGAACATACAATGCAGCAAGAGACTCCGATAGAGGCAAAGACATCAAACTCTGTCATTCAACAAATACCAAGCTCAAGGATCAAATATGCATCATAACGAATCCTCAGCATGGTCACAGCCGAACGGGTGAAACCAGTAAAAAGGTAAAAGGTAAAAAGGTAAAAGGTAAAACCAGTAAAAACGTAAAATTATAAAACGTTTAGCTATGGGTATATAGAGTGCAACACTGCAGTATTTCAGTCAATCCTATATCAGTACATATATGCATCTAATAGTACAGTCTATATTAGCAGGCCATATGTTATTGCTGATACTGGAAATATATTAATAGCAACAAAAAATTAAGAATATTATTAAATCTTTGAAAGTACTCATTCTCATTCCTAATTAAACATGTACTGATTCACTTTCAAGTTCGTAAATACACTTTGTAATGTAGCTTCTGTATTACTTCATCGTAGATATATCGATTTCTTGACAATGCTAACGTATCGATTAGGTTTTCTTTTCTTCGTGTTAATTATGTCTGTTTATAGGATATTTTGCAGGGCACTCAACAATTATTTTTAACGAATTATTCTAAATGTTTATTGACATTTAAATTTTGATGAATCATTTGAATTAACAATAGTTAATTTCTATCTCATCTAGCTTTCATAGATATTAGCCACAAAGAGAATATTTCACATTATTCTCTAGAAATGTTGTTCATTTCACGTTTTCACTTGGTTTGTGAATATTACTTCATAATTTACGTCTTTGTGAGTTGCTTGATTGTTATATATAGATTTCTTTTGACAAAATACAAAGCTATTTTTTTTGGCAATGGAATTTACTCTAATAGATAATATATTTTTTGTTGGTTCCTAGAAGAATGAAACCATCCTAGATGCCGATTTGGAGACAGAAACGTCAACTACTTGCTGAAATAGCATCTAGCCTGCTGTTACTATGCTTTGACCATCTCCACTCCCCTTTGTGCATTATACTAATCAATCTGAATTTATTCTCTTAGTGTATTTTCAGCTGTTTTATAACGAATCTCTTTCTATATAGGGTCTTTCATTCTCTACTTAACGAATTGACATCATTTGACATTATCAGCTTTAACACTCGATATTTCTATTTCTATTCATCCTAGATTTTCAATTCATTTCACTTCTAATTTAAGGTAAGTTGTTATTCATTACTTTAATATCAAGTATGTTCAAATGTTATTAAACGTTTCGTGGCTTAATATTAATTGAATTCAGCTGAATCATTGTTTTTTTTAATCTTATCCTTCAATTGAGTATGTAATACACTACGCATCATGTGTGTGGTGTATTAACCTTTAAAAAGAAATGATAGCAACATGAGTATAATTAATTCGAAATGTTAGAATTTAAAAAATGTTTCACATATATATTGTTACGTACTTACAAAATAACAGCAGTAAATTAAATTCTCACGCATGGTTTTTTTCTTATTTAAATACTATTGCGTTAAACAATAAATATATATGTCAATATGCGTATTTAAATCAATACTGTTTCACTGAAAACATATCTGTGCAGTTTAGTCTATTCTAACAATTGCAGAAGAGAAATAACGAAGTTAATAACGTATTGTATCTCCAGCTCGTGTTTCAGTCCATATAGAATGGATGGTGGCGGAGGTCAGAAATAACTGTAGAACAGACATGGAGTGGACACAGCTGGAGGATGGAAGAGAACAGTTAGAAGGATAGCTAAAACGTATGGTAAACATTTCGAGAGGGGTTAAGAAAGATAAAATTGTTTGGGAGAAGTGGTTTTATGGATCACATATGGTATCCTCTCATACAGTTTCTCCTCCGATGCTAATAAACACAAGAAAAAATCTTTTTCACCTCCTCAGAACCCGAATACATAACGAGTTATACGAGAAAATTTCCTTTATTTAACATTCGCCATACTTCCGTTCCACTTCAAGATATTTCCAACACTTATTTATATTATTATACTTGCGTAATCGTATTCTTTTACATCTCAAACTTGTTTCCTTTTTTCCTTCATTTGTTTTCTTTTGTCTGGTTACTGACCCTTTTAATATTATCTGTCACAGTCACATTACTATCTTTTATATTAATACAACCTTCAATCTATATTTACATTCTTTTTATTCTTTCGAGTGCGGTGGTTGGCAGAATAGGTTAGTGCACCGGAAAAAAATACCTTGCAATATTTAATTACGGTTCTCTACGTCTGCGTTCAATTCCCGTCAAATTCGTATTTGCTATTCACCTACCAAGGATCGATAAAATAACTAACTACCACTCAAGTATTGCAATCGAATTAATCAGCTATGTTCGTCCTCAATATTTAAACAATTTTTTATTTATAGCCAATGGCACTTTTAATTGTTTTTGCTCGAATGATTTCAATACGCTTCGTTGTCTCTGAATTAATTACTATTTAGAAACCGTCTTCCTATATATCTGGTGTTAGATTCTGATAAAAACCCTAATCGAAACGATATAGGTTTTTCCTCACAGCATATCAACCTACTCTATATTTTACTTTTTCTGAATTATTTATTTTATCCTATTGATAGAAACCCTATATGTTCAGGTCTCCGAATTCTACTGGAAGAAATATTTGCATGCAAACGGGTGTATGGATCACTTAAATTTAAGTGATATTAATGTTGTAGCATAAGTGATAAGATATTGAAGAACCGAATCAGCAAATTAGGTTCGATGAAGAAGAGAAGGCTAACGTTTCGGAATGAACCCTTCGTCTGAAACGAAACAAATATATCTATCCTGCAAATAAATGTATTCATCCTACAAAACCGATAAACATTTCATCTGTTTCTGATGAATGTCTCTGTCCGAAACGTTAGTCTTCTCTCTACCTTGCGGCAGAACATCAGTTTCCTCAGATTCTGTTGGATGTATTCTGTATAAATATATATGTATTTATCTTTTATTCAGTTGATATTGCCGCAGCGGTTCATGGAAGTTAAATTTCAGATATACAATGGAATGTAATTTATCCGGAGAATTATATTTGTTTGAACCTAAATATTTATAATTAGAAGGTAAGTTTCAATGAAGATTTATCTTGTAAGCAATCTCATTGTTTTAAAAATATTAAATAATAAGTTCTTTCAACGGTATGGCTTATTGTAGCAGACCTGCTACCGTACGTACAATTCAGAATTTCGAAGAAACCAGTGACACTAAACATCTCTTCGTCTTTATGCTTAACTGCGAGAGAACTTATTCAATTCAGGCAAATAAAATAAAAACAAATACTATGTCAATTTTACTCGGATTGCTGCCACCTTATGGTACCTACAAACAGCCAAGAGAACTGGACCATTACAAACTATGTATGTTGACAAGCTGCAAAACCGGTTACAGGTTGCCAATCACCGATTATCCGGTTGGTGTTTGTTTAGCCCGAGGTCAGCCCTGATTGAGCAAACATATGGTCAAATGCATTCCCGCCATGAATATCTCTTCTTATTTTCATGAATAGTGTATCTTGAACCGAATTATCCAAAGTCCTTTTCTTAAGATGGTAGGGTAAGATTTGAGATAGGTTTGGTTATTATTTCTAGCAGGACAAGTGACCACGTATAGGTTTTTTCGTTGGCTCTAGCTGTTGGTTACTCTATCGACTCATCTCAGGTTGACTATTCCATATAACATGGTGTAGTCGAGCCAACGATGGAGCCTCAACGCAGTCACTCGACCTGCTAGAAATTATCAGTCAAATCATATGATAATTTGGTCATGGCTGCACTGTCCCAGAGAACAGACGAGATAGTCACAGCTGGAATATCTTTGATTATAGGACTGATCAGTCAGAGCATATCTGGGGCTACAGGCATCAATACAAATATTTAGCAGAATAAGTGCTGTAAAAGTTTGTTTAGCAGTTAAAGAATAATTGTCTTAAATATATGTAATATATTTGTGTTTCAGTTTTGTATTATATCGATTTGGACAGTAAATATAGTTAACTTCAGAAACTAATTGCATATTTTTAAACGAAAGCTTAATTTTCTCCTTAATCAAATGTTTCCAACAGATTTATCAATGCAACTTACCAATGAATGGTTGTGAAAGAACTTATCTAAATAACTAAATCTATTAAATAGCCTTAATATTACTGAGTTTTTCTGTCATGACGATTAATTCTATTGGACAACATACATCATAAAAACATTGGTTGGCCACAGCTGGAAATGTCTGATTTGTAGGATTTATTTATTATTGATTGACAGAGTAGAACATAAATGACACATCTTACGGTGCCAACAAGTCAGCACCTAGACGCATATGTCTATCATTTGGTCATAAATAAATTATAAAAACCACAATGAAAGCAGTTCATATAGAGGCAGATGTCCTTTTCTTAAGACAATAGGGCGTGGTTTCAGAAAGATTTGACTATTGTTTCTAGTAGGTCAACTGACCACGTATGTGTTCTCTCGTTGGCTCTGGCTGTCTGCTACTCTATCGACTCATCTCAGGTTGACTATTCAATATAGCATGGTGTAGTCGAGCCAACATGGGAACCTCAACATGGCCGCTCGACTTGCTAGAAATTGTCACACAAATTATACCATACATTTGACAATGCGGTCATGGTTGCGCTGTCTCTGAGGAAAGACGAGATAGTCACGACTGGAATGCCTGATCGGTGAGGGTCAATCTGGGGCCACACATATCAATACAAATAATTAACAGAATATATGTTGTAAAAGTTTTTTTTAGGAGTTAAAGAAGCATTTTCATAAATATATGTAGTATATTTGTGTTTCAGTTTGTATTATTTAGGACGGTAATTATACAAGGGTTGTACCGAAAGTAATGCAAAGGTGGGCATAATGTTTTTATTAACTGACATAGGTCACTCACATTGCACATGTTGGTAGAGTAACTCTTCCTCTATACAAAGGTATGACTCAACATAGTCTCCATCACAAGCGATGCATTTGTGCCATCGTTGAATCCAACTCTTGAATCCTCTTTGAAAAAATTCAGGTGTGCACTGTTGTACCCACTTCGTCACAGCCACTTTCACCTCGTCTGTGTCATCAAATCGTTGTCTGTGAAGACTCCTATATTGGACCGAACAGGTGGAAATCGGAGGGCACCAGATCCGGGCTGTACGGTGGATGGGGGGCCACTGACGAGCCCAATTTGCCGATTGCCTGATTTGTTGCCAAAGATGTGTGTGGTCGCACATTGTCATGGTGAATGTGGATCGTTTTGAGATTCTTGTTCGGTGTCTTCCTCCTAAAGGCTTCTCTAAGCGTTTTGAGTGTCTCAATGTACCGCTCGCTGTTCACGATCCAGCCGCGTTCAAGAAAATCAAAGAGAATGACGCCCTTGTCATCCCCCAAAACAGTCACCATGACTTTCTGTGCCGATCACCGGCTGTTGAACTTCTTAGGCCTTGGCGAAGATGCGTGACACCATTGCATGGACTGAGCTTTCGTTTCCGGATCATAAATATACGCCCACGTTTCATCCCCTGTCACCAGATCGAAAACAAAACGTGCCTTCTTTGATTTCAAACGCTTCCAGTAGATCAGAGCAGACTTCCACACTTCTCTCCTTCAAATCGGGCGTCAACTGCCGAGGTACCCACTTTGCACACACTTTACGATACCCAAAGTATTCCACCATCTTCTGTAATGCATTGTGACCACAATCCAGTTGTGCAGCAAGCTCACAGACTGTGACTCGTCTGTCAACGCGATTCAATTCGTCCACTCGCTGGTGATTCGTGTCAGTGGTTGCAGTTGATGGTCTCTCACTGCATGGTTTGTACTCAATGCTGGTTTCCCCTTCTTTAAACTTCTTCATCCATCTGTGCACATTGCTCTTGTCAATGATGTCATCTCCGGAAACAACCTGTAGCCTTCTGTAGGTGTCGGGCAAATCAATGAAATCAATCGTCAAGAAATCAACGACGGCACGTTCCTTCAGCTTGGAACCCATTATTTGCCTGCAATGAAGAACATTAAGAAGAGTTACTATAGAGGAAGGGTTACTCTACCAACATGTTCAATTTGAACGACCTATATCAGTTAATACAAAGGTTATGTCCACTTTTGCATTAATTTCGGTACAACCCTCATATCTAACTTCAGAAACTAGTTGTATACAATGTTGTGCTTAATCAAATGTTTCCAACAGATTTATCAATGTGACTTATTTATGAATGGTTGTGGAAGAACTAATCTAAATAACTAAATCTATTAAATAGCCTTAATATTACTGAGTTTTTCTGTCATGACGATTAATTCTATTGGACAACATACATCATAAAAGCATAGATTGGACACAGCTGGAAGTGTCTGATTTGTAGGATTTATTTATTATTGATTGACAGAGTAGAACATAAATGACAGATCTTACGGTGCCAAAAGGTTAGTACTTCGGCGCATATGTCTATCATTTGGTCATAAATAAATTATAAAGATCCCAATGAAAGTAGCTTAAAAAGTGGCAGATGTACTTTTCTCAAGATTGTAGGGTGCAATTTGAGAGAGATTTGACTATTGTTTCTATTAGGTCAACTGACCACGTATGTGTTCTCACGTTGGCTCTGGCTGTCCACTATTCTATCGACTCATCTCAGGTTGACTATTCGATATAACATGGTGTAGTCGAGTCATTCGACCTGCTAGAAACTCTCACCCAAATCATACCCTATATTTGAGAATGCGGTCATGGGTGCGCTGACCCTGAGGGAA
Organism: Muusoctopus leioderma; assembly: GCA_027124095.1. Lineage (NCBI taxonomy): Eukaryota > Metazoa > Mollusca > Cephalopoda > Octopoda > Octopodidae > Muusoctopus > Muusoctopus leioderma. Next base: position 8,176 of record JAOPJM010521591.1, read on the forward strand.
GACGAGATAGTCACGTCTGGAATGCCTGATCGGTGAGGACCGATCTGGAGCCACACACATCAATACAAATAATTAGCAGAATAAATGTTGTAAACATTTTTTTAGCAGTTAAAGAATCGTTTTAATAAATATATGTGGTATATTTGTGTTTCAGTTTTGTATTATATCGATTTGGAACGGTAATTATATTTAACTTCAGAAACTATTTGTATACAATTTGGTCCTTAATCAAACGTTTCCAACAGATTTATCAATGTGACGTATCAATGAATGGTTGTGGAGAACTAATCTAAATAACTAATTCTATTAAATAGCCTTAATATTACTGGGTTTTTCTGTCATGGCGATTAATTCTATTGGACAACATTCATTGTTAAAACATTGGTTTACCACTGCTGGAAGTGTCTGATTTGTCCGATATATTTATTATTGATTGAAAAAGTAGGACACATTACACACATCTTACATCTTACGGTGCCGAAACGTCAGCACTTATAAGTGTATGTCTATCCCTTGGTCATAAACAAATTATAAAATCCCAATGAAAGCATTTTAAAAGAAGAAATTATAGAAAATTTCCACAATATTTTACTAATAAAGACATGATACTTTGTTAGTGGTTTGAAGATTTTAAAAGGAAACTATTTTTTTCATAAAATAAAGGGGAGGTGGCGTATTTTCTTAGCCCTATTCACAAGATGGTTTGGACATTGTGTATACATTACGTATCCACAATGTTTACATACACGCACACATGTATATATATATATATATATACATATATCTGCGTATGCATTTAACGGCTCATAGCTAAGGGGGATAATCACACAGAGAACAACTCTCTGTTTGTTGTGATTAATGACACTACGTTAGTGTCCTACCACAGTATCTCGCTATGAATATATACGCATGCATAAACACACACACATACGTGCATTTGTGTATTTACACACATGCACGCATGTATATATTTATGACAGACAGACAAACACACACATACACACGCGCACACACACACACACACACAAACACACACACATACCCCCCCCACCCACACACACACACACATACACCCATATATATATATATATATATATAGATGAAAAATACACCTCATGAATACGCCAGTGTACATCTAAATACATCTTAATCGAGAGTTATTCACGAAAAGAGTCAAATGATTATATATATCTCGGGGCTGCAACATAAGTCTTTAGTAGCGAAAAACATTGGAAGAAAAATATCCAACAAACCACATTAAATACAATATGAGTAAACTGCTCTTTGAACAGCAGTTGGAGAATTAACTCAGATGGTAGAGCGCTCGCTTTGCATGCGAGAGGTGCTGGGATCGATCCCCGGATTCTCCACTATTTTTTTACTATCTTTATTTTTTCAGTCATTCGACTGCGGCGATGCTTCATAATCTGAGGTCAACCTTGCTTTCGCTACTTTGGGGTCGATAAATAAAGTACAAGACCAGTATTGGGGTCGATTTCTCTCTCTCTCTCTTTCTTTCTCCGTCTCTCTACCCTCTTTCTCTCCCCCTCTCTCTCCCTCTCTCTACCCTCTTTCTCTCTGTCTCTCTCTGTCTGGATGAAATCGGCTACGGTCAGACATGGAGAGGTGATGGCCACTGTCAGGTTTAAATAAATGGCCCCAAAACGCCGTATGTTACGACGGCGCCCCTACGACTACATTTGGAGTTAAGGGCTCAGAATCGGATTATGAACAATAGAATACACATGAACTGAATAGAGTACATCTAAATTTATCTCAATTGAGGGTAATTCACGAAAGGTGATCAACGTAAATTTACAAACAATTATAAATATATCGAGGTTCCGACATAGATGTCTATTAGAGGAAAATACACTGGAAGTAAAATTAGACATAACATTTTAAATAAAATATGAGTAAACTGCTTAACGGATAGCAGCTGGGGAATTAGCTCAGATTGGTAGAGCGCTTGCTTAGCATGCGAGAGGTACCGGATCGATACCCATATTCTCCACTCGCTGTTGCCTTTATTATTTTTTATCTGGGCAATTAGTTTAGCTTATTGAGCGGTCACTTAGAATGCAAGAGGTGCTGTCTTTCACACGCACACACAGACACACACACACGCACACATGCATTTGTCGCTATCACGAGGTCCTGGGTTCGTTCTGACTGCGTGGCATTTTGGGCAAGTGTCTTTACCATAGCCTCGGGTTGACCCAAGCTTTCCGAGTGAATTCGGGTAGAAGGAAACTCTGCAGAAGCCCGTCGAATGAATAGTACCTCTAATTCTAAGGCCCAGCGTTGTTACACTGTGTCACGCTGAATCTAGCAGCTGATTACGTAAGGGGTACATGTTTCTGTGGAATACTCAGCCGCTTACATGCTAATTCAGTGAGTTGGTAGTTCAGTTGATCGAACAACTGAACACTCATC
>JAOPJM010521636.1:0-10609 GCA_027124095.1 Muusoctopus leioderma
TGAGTGAACAAGTGAGAATGAAACGAGACAAACAAAATTTTAATAAACGTTATTTTCCTCGTGAAATTAGGCGGGCCATTCAGAAAGAACCGCGGGCCGCAGTTTGCCCATGACTGCTTTAAATCAATCTTGTTTGTTGAATTAATTCATACAGCATTGTCCAAATGCATAAAACTCGACTTGCGCAGAGAGCAAAGCCGTTTAAAAATTGATCGGATTGCTGTCTGCTGATGTTAACACGTTGAGCGCGTTGGATAATTCGAGGGTAAGTGAAAAAGAAGGCTCCTATATTTGAATGTGCAGAAAACCAAGGATAAATCAAAAAGGAATATTTGGTGAATTAAAGTTCGTCGAACAACGAACAGAAGTTTAAATTCTGGCATCAAAAAAATCTTGAATGGCTTTGAATTTGTTCAAATGCTGCTGCTGCTGTTGATAATGATGTTAATTAGTTCAAGGTCAGCCCTGATTGAGCGGAAACTATTGTCAAAAGCGTTCCTCGGGTAAACCTCTCGTGTACTTGCTTTGATATATAGCATATCTATGACACAATCCTTTTTTTTAAGACGATAGAATGTGATTTGACTGATATTTTTAGCAGTTCGAGAGATCCCACAGAGGCTGCCCTCATTGGCTTGTGACTTCGAATGTAGAAATGAAAGTTGTATACCAATTGCGTTGGTTCGATTTATTAAGCCTTGGCTGTGGTCTATAGCTTACTCAAATATGAAGACATTACTAGCCGATATATAACGAAAAGCAAGGTTTGACAATTCATCTTTCTTCTCCCCCTGCATTCTGTAGATTTGAGGTCTTGGATTCTCCATATTGGATCATTCAGAGAAAAACAAAATTATGCCATGAAGATATTGTGTTAGCAGGCCATGCTACAAGTTCTCTAGAAGTCTAAAAACAAACGCGAAACGTTTGCCTCTTAATCAGGCAACATTACATTTCACCATCTACAAGATTTACTCATGCAATGGAGGTTATAATGAACCGGGCGAATTTCCAGCAGGAAGTAGAGAAGTATTCAATTGGTTAGTGTAACGAACGGAACGGAATGGCGAAATACATACATACATACATACATACACACATACACACATACACACATACACACACACACACACACACACACACACACACATTATACATGTATACATTAACATTTTGATAGATTACAGAGTGTGTGTATATATATATGTGTCTGTTGTTATGATACACTATTGTCTGAATAGGGGTGAATAAGATTTAATTGACTATAACTCCGCCTCCTCTACAAAATTTCTCTGATACTCAGAAAATAAAAGATTAACCCTATAAACATAACGGAAAGAAAGAAAAATAGACGACTAGATTTGAATAAAGATGGAATGATGTATGTGTGTATTGATAGATGAGTGAAATGAAAGTGAGAAGGAGTGGAAGATGACGAGGTGAAAATAAATGTAGATTTTATAACCATATCACCTTTTATTTCCACATGATAACCAAACGGTAGAAGATTGGTTGTACCTTAGGATCTATACAACAGTTAAAACAAAACAAAATACAATACTGTGTGTTCCCCCTTTCTTCCTTTCAATTAATAAATGCGTGATAAAGATCTTTGTCGATAAATAAATCAAGGTAGGTAGTGTTTAGAAATGGGTGGGATCAAACTTGTCAACAGATTGACCTCTTGGTAAGAAAGCTCAGGTAAGACTTGATAAGAAAGCTCGTAATGATACTTACAGTTAACTCGGAAGATTAGCTTACTTAGAACAAAGAGGCTGTTACGGTTGTTATTTTTGTAAACAGATTTTTTTTTTGGCGGTAGAAATAGATAAAATATTGATTTAGAAATCAATTAACACAAGGCCACAAATTCTAGAAGTGAGGTATAGTCGATTATAGTCGATCCCCAGTACTTGACTGGTAATTATTTTATTGACCTCGAAAAGATGAAAGGCAAAGTTGACATCGATTGTATTTGAACTCAGGACGCAAAGATGCGTGGTATTTTATCCGGCGCTCTATTGAGTCTGCTATCCACCGCTTTGAGACCTAGATAAACTATTGATTTCTAACATTGGCACAAGGCCAGAGCTAGATAAACTATTGATTTCTAGCATTGGCACAAGGCCACACATTTATAGAGGTGTAATCGATAAGCCATTGAAATTCCGGCTCATGAATCGTGGTTCAATCCGTTACAGGTATTTTCTGATATTTCTGTGTGGATCACTTAATTCTGTATTGTGGATTACTTAGTTGTAAAATAGTAGGTACAACAGAGTCAGAAAGAGATTTGTGTATTTATTTATCTTACATTCGTTTTACGCTACAGAAACGGAAGTTAAGCACCAGCCCGATAAAATCCCTGTGATTTGTGATTGCATCGTCTTTGGTTGTTTTTGTTTGTTTGTTTTTTGCACCACAGCACCGTGGCACAGTGTCGCGCCGCACAGCACCGTGGCATAGTGCCGCACAGCACCGTGGCACAGTGCCGCGCCGCACAGCACCGGGACAGAGTGCCGCACCGTGGAATAGTGCCGCGCCGCACAGCACCGTGGCACAGTGCCGCGCCGCACAGCACCGTGACACAGTGCCGCGCCGCACAGCACCGTGGCATAGTGTCGCGCCGCACAGCACCGTGGCATAGTGCCGCGCCGCACAGCACCGTGGCACAGTACCGCGCCGGACAGCACCGTGGCACCGCACAGCACCGTGGTGTGCCGCGTCGCTCGCGCCGCACAGTACCTGTTGTTTTTAGCGTTTTTGCTTTTGGGGGACGAATGTTGTAAAGTAGAAATGAACTCTAAACAAGTCGAGTTGAATGACACGGTTTCGATTCCCGGTTGTAGCAGTTCAAATCAGTTATGTCAATAACGCCGTTTATGGAAGTGTATACGGTGTAGTTGTTTTATGTTTAAGTAAGTGGAGGAAAGGTAGTGCCCATGACCCTTTTCCAGTTGGTGGTGTTAAACTAGGCGATGGATTTAAGTCTTTCACCCAAGAACACGAACGGTTCCTCCTACTGGCTTCCACACAGTTTCCGCCAACCAAATTTCAAGACACTTGGGATCGATACCAAAACCACGTAGTCGCGAAGGGGTCTATTTAACCACACAGCCATGTCTGGCTTTGATTCGTTCTAATCTTTTCTTGTTCTTTCAGTGGATGTTAGTGTAGGTATCAACCCTATCGTTTACACCAACTTTACAACATTTCCCAACTGACTGTTTAAATTAATCGTTTCATAGAAGTTTAATCTACGAATTTGACACCAGGTGGAGATAGCAATAGAGAGAAAGAGTGAGACGAATCGCCCTCAGTACTTGACTGGTATTTTATTTTATCAGACCCGAAAAAAATGACGACGGAATTCCAACTCAGAACTCAAAGAGCTGGAACAAATACCACAAGGCATTTGTCCGACACGATACTGTCAATCGACCGCCCTTATACATATATATATATATATATATATATGTACATCGGACAAACCGAGCACCGCTTGGCCGACCGCTTCACGGAGCACCTCCGCGACATCCGCATCGGAGCCTCAACCTCCGTCGCTCGACATTTCCGTTCCGCGGACCACACTTTCCACCACGTCTCCGTGTTCGGTCTGGCCTTGCACACCGGTCCCACCTACTCTAGGGTCCAGCGGGAGCAACGTCTTATTGTTGCCATCAGCACCGCGCTCCCGTTCGGCCTTAACTCACCACCACTCCTCCTCTGACATCCACAACTACACACACACACTACCCCTGCCTCACACAGACATACTACGACCTACACCTCACACACATGCCACCACACATGCACACACACACCCACACTCACACTACCCATACACCCACAACACCACTTAGCTCCCCCTCTTTTTCATCACAGACATTCACCCACGCACAACACATACACACATACCCACACCCATACGCACACCACACACACACATACAGCCACACACATACAGCCACACACACAGACGCGCACACACACACATACGCACACACATTCACACACATACCCACGCACACACGCGAACACGAACACGCACACACCCACACATACACATACATACACACACACACTTACACATACACACACACCCACGCGCGCACACCTACACACGCGCAGACACACACACATGCACACACCTACCCACACATACACACACTCATGCGCGCACACACGCGCGCACACTCACGCGCGCATACACACGCACACACTCACGCGCGCATACACACGCACACATCCACATACACAGCTAACGAGACATACACAACACACACGCCACATATACGAACACGCACACACACACGCACGCACACGCACGCACACACACGAACACGCACAAACTCACACATACACACTTACACGCACACACACGTACACACACGCACACTCACATACACACACATGCACACACACATGCACACACACGAACACACACACACACTTACACATACACACACACGCGCACACACACTCACGCACGCACACTATCCACACACACAGCTAACGAGACATACACACAACACACTGTTTGACAGGTCGCCTACACACAACACACTGTTTGACAGGTCGCCTAGCCGCCTGACTGACCTCTACCTGCTTGGCTTGTCGCACTTCACGCATACCTACACACATACACCCACCTACACACACATCAAATAAAGGTTACTCCTGTGTTCTTTTCCGCTAACTGGCCATCTCAATTTTCACCGGTTTTAACGCCGTGGACGCCATGATGTAAATAACATTTTTTTTCCTTTCTTCCTTTCCTTTCGTCTTTCCGCCGAAGGATTAAGTCCGAAGCGCCGAACTAATCTTCCTCTTCTCCAAGCGTCAAAGCTAATAACTTTTTTAAATATACCGTTGTCTATTGTTGTTGTTGTTTTCTTGTTTTTTTTACCTCCTATATATATATATACATACATACATACATATATGCATACATACACATATATATATAAACACACACACACACACACACACACACACAGACACACACACACACATATATATATATATGTGCAGCACACCAGCTGGTAGGAGAGAGAGCGAGGGTCTGGAGAGGACTGAGCCATAAATAATGTATATATGTGTGTGTGTGTTTGTGTATGTATCCAGACTCCAATAAAAATAATTTGGATAATTAGTACTGGTTATATTTCAGGTGTAGCACTTTATCAAATTTTTCTCACTCCAGCAAGTACCAATATTGTAAGATTATTAAAATTCCAAATGTATATGACCTCCGAACAACTAACACTTTATAGCCTAGGTTAGTTTTGTTAAGATGTTGGACTACATAAGGCAAGTTTATAAGTTGAAACTCTGCAATTTTGATAGTTTCAAGGAAAAAGAACTTTCATTCATCATTTTTATAACCGCTTTTTCATGCTGGCTTGGGTTGCACTCGTTACCTTGAAAAAACGATGATAATGATGATGAAACATTATTTACATGAAATAACGTAGATGTAAAATAGATTTCCATGTTGCCTGCTTACTCTTAATTATGATTATCAGCTCATCGACATATTTCCTCCAACAATTAGCACTGAAACATTTAGATTTACAGAATTGTCTAATTCTTGATGGAGGAGAAAGTACTGTTGAACAGTTTGATAAATAATGGTTCACTATGATATTCTCATGAGACTTTTTCAGAATTGCAACATTCACTGTTTTCTTTGTCAGAAAATAGACAGAAAATACTTTACCTTATAAATCTTTGGAGAACATTGTTAAGAAAAGTAAAAATAAATTTTAAAAATATATATAAAAAAACAATAAAAACAAAAACAAACTAACAAAACACAGACAGATAAACAGCAAAACAAAAAACATGACTCAATTTTGGCAATGATCCAATAATCTCAATGAAGATAGTAAATAGAATCTCCAATGATGCTGTGTTGACTTATTTAGAAATTCAACATTCCCCTAAGTTTTCTATTTCTATGTGGACAGTATGTATAATTTGCTATTAACCTGTATGTTATAATTTACAGTTGTAAATTTTACAATAGTTTACAAAAGGAAAGAAAATAAGAATTCAAACTGTATTTAATTTATTTTCCATAGAACTAAGATGTTCAACAATGCCTGTATTTATCAGCTGTCCCATAATTAAGAAAGCTCATAAACATTAATAGAATGTTAAATACTACCTTCTGTTTGATGCATTTGGCACTTGCATTATGTTAGTTTGTCTTTCTTCTTCGTTCAAACATGCACAAGAAGTCTATTGTAATTGTACTGTATTATTTATGTGTATTTTGGGATTTTCAAATTCATCTAATCTATTCCGGTGTAGGGAAAACAGACTTAACATGAATTCAGTATTATACTACATTTTCCAACCTTCCTTCAAGCCATTGTTTTAATCATTTCCTTCTTCTCTTCTCTACTTCTTCCTCCCCTCTTCATTATTGTCACCATCTGTTTGCATGGATACTCCTCCTCTCTCTCTACATTGTTTTGTTCTAAGTAATTCAACTCAGACAGTTCAAATTTATTCAATTATTCCATTTATCCCATTAAAATAGAATAAATTCATTTGCCATGAGGGAAAGGGAATTTGCTAATGTTCTCATTGATTATCTCCCCTCTTTGACTGCTGTCCAACACCTGGTGGCCTGCAATCTCCTCCCCCATATTCTTCATTATCCCTCCCCCCAACTCTCATCCATATGCTTCACTATTTTTTTCTTTTTCTCTCTCTCACTACTGCCAATCTATTTATTCGGTACCATCAGAAAACATCACCCCGACAAAGAGTACTGCCCAAGACATTAGACTTTTACTCTTCCTTGTGGCAAATAAATTTATTCCACGTTTGAACAGTTTATACTCGCTAATTGCCAACACAGGCCATCACTAATTTACTTTACAGATCAGACATAAGAAGCTGCCACAGTCCAAATCTGTTATCAATCAACTATATTTGTTCCTCAACTTCCTATCATCTCTATAATCTCAGACACCTTTTGTAAATTTTGCAACAGGCCTTTGATTATCTGATGTCTTATGTTATGTAAACTCAGTTGCCCTCTTAGATTACTGCCCATCAAGCTACATTCATTTCATTCCTTTGTTCAGATGTCACTGTTATACAATAACTTCATGTTAACATATTTATCATAGGGTCTGTTTTTATTATTAAAGTATCTATTTGTTGTCAAACTAAATGACTTCACTAATGGTCTCTCTATACAGGATGGTAAGGTCGGTGTTAACAAAATTAATGTAGAGAGCCAAGAAATTCTAATTAATTAAAATGGCGAGGAGAAAAAACATTAGCTTAATGAACACTTTCTGTCCTACCAAGACCAGAAGATCCCCCCCCACCACCACCACAACTGCATTGCCTACATTCTATTTTAAATTAATTTTAATTAAATTTTTGTGTTTGTCACCCCTGCTTTTCTTGACCAGAATTGATTATATAGCTAATGATTCTTTCTCCTCATGATGGATGTAATTTTAATTAATAAAAATATCTTGGGTTACCACATTAATTATGTTAGCACCAACTTTACTATTTGGTTTTCATGCAGAACATGTCCCTTGGTATTTTACCCTAGTCCTTCTCTATACAAGACCACAATGCCATTCATGTTTAGGTTATCCATATAACAGATCCAGACGTAATCTTAACATGACCTACCTCGTTTGCAGGCAGTTATATTCAACAATGTCAAATCATAGTTCCTAAACATCTCAGGGAAATAGAACTTATTCCACAACATTCAATCTGTTCATGAAGAACACATAGCTTTATTTATCATACCACTGCCAAATGCTATACTTACTTCACAATTTCAGAATCTGTTAAGGGATTTTACAAATGACCTCTAAAATGTTCTCATATGCATCTTCCCTCCAGCTAATTAACTATTTGCTACATTTGAAGTCAAATGTTAATTCTAATAAACTCCTCCAGTCATTCATTCCATAGCACCAATTTTCAGAGGCTGTAATAATTTTTTTTTTAACTTCTTAGTTAGGAGGGAAGGCAGTGTCCATCACCCTTTTTTCAGGGCCTCTGAGGCTGGTGGGATGGAGGGAGGAAGGTATCCTCAGATCGAAGACCCGACCTGAATGCTTGCAACAGAGTGGATTCTGCTAAAGGCACCCAAGGGCCAGGTGGTGGTTGTTAAACTGGGCAAAGGATTAAGCCTACCACCCAAACTAAGTCTCACCTGGCTTATTGTATTTAGATAAGATTTATTATTTCTTGCATCATTACGTTTTTTTCAATGGCTCAATCACAGGAGGAAGAGTAGTGACCACAATCCATTTCAGCGCCTTGGAGACAAGTGGAAGCAATTATCTGCAGATCTGGCCGAAAATGCTTGCAACAGAGTGGACTTTGCTAAAGGCAGCTAAGGGCCAGGTGGTGGTGTTAAACCAGATGATTGATTAAGTTTACCACCCAAGAAGAAGAACAGTTTCTCTAACTGGCTTCTGCACTGTTTCTGCCTACCAATTTTCACTCACAAAGCTTTGGTTAACCTGAAGCTATGGTAGAAGACACTTGCCCAAGCTACCACATTTTGTCTATCTATTGTAAATACCAATATATATTTCTTCTACATCTATTAGTGTGCAGTATTGAATTACAACTTATACAATCTCTACAAACTGAATAAAGATATTCACCTACTATATATATCATAATGTTAAGATATTCAAGCGGTTCAGCTAAGAGTCCGATAGAATAAGTACCAGACTTAAAAAAAAATAATTAAGTACTGGGGTTGATTTGATCGACTAAACCCTTCAAGGCGGTGCCTCAGCATGGCCGCAGTCCAATGACTGAAACAAGTAAAAAGAGTAAAATAATATATAGGGCTATGTTAACACCGATTGAAACATTATGTGATAAAGATCCCATTGCAATTTGTAGAATATATATATTTTTAAAATCATAAACAGTCCAAAGAAGGTGTTATACAGTGAAATGAGTTGCTGCTAAATTTGTTATGATATATAAATATGTATATATGTATCATCATCATCATCATCATCATTCTACGTCTGCTTTTCCATGCTTGCATGGGTTGGACGGGTCTTCTCCAACACAGCTTCTCGCCACTTTCTCTCGATTCCTTCGTCAGCTCCTTCTTGAGATTCAGCATTCTGAGATCTGCTTCCACCACCTCTGCCCATGTCTTCCTTGGTCTACCTCTTCCCCACCTGGATCACTTGGCACTTCTTCACCCACCCATCTGTCATCACCCATACACATTACATGTCCATACCAACGCCCAATCTTCTCTCTTGCACCCACTACATACAATTCCTCTTATAACCAGTTTTTCTCAAATATATTTTTATATTTTAAGTTTTAAATTTTCCCCTTTTTTTTTTTATCTGTAGGGAAGCAATGTCTGCCTATATCTACTTTGGACCGATATATTACCAAAAGCTAAAGCATATGGTGCTGGACAAAATGCATGCACGTGCGAAAGGACCACGTGCAGTTTTAACGCGTCAGCCAACTGAAGGACGGTCGAGAGAGGGAGGTCTTCGATTGGGTGAAATGGAGAGAGATTGTTTGATTGGTTATGGAGCTAGGTATGTTACTGTTGCTTTATTGTATGTCTTTTTATCTTAAATTCAACAGTTTTGAACTAAAAAATACAAATTGAGTTCTAAACGAACAAAAAAAATAAAACCACCTGAAAATATGAATAAGTTTGGTGGTGCCCCAGCATGGTCATAGTCCATTGGCTGAAACTGGTAAAAGAGTTTGAGCTTTTTTAAAATGTTTGTTATATAGTTTTTCTGTGCGCTCACACACACACACACACACACACACACACACACACACACACACACACACACACATATAAACTCTCACATATACTCACACATACCAACACTGATACATGCTCCTATGTCCATACAAACACACACACACACACACACACACACACACACATGCTCCTACGTAAATACACACACACACACACATGCATACAGGCTCACACATACCAACATAAATACATGCTCCTGTGTACATACACAAAAATATATACGCCCATACACACACACACTCATACCAACACAAATACAAGTTTCTATGTACATACATATATACATACGCATACTTGTACACACATGTATGCGTATGTATGTACCAACACATATATACATGCTTCTATATACATACACGCCCATATATACGCACATACACACACCAACACAAATGCATGCTCCTGTGTACATACACATACACATATACAAACCAACACACATACATGTTCCTATATACATTCACATACACTTACACACCCATATACAAACACACATATACACATATTACCACAAATACATATACAAGCTCCTATATATATATACACACACACAAACATACACATAACATCACAAATACATGTTCCAATATACATACACAAACATATACACATACTACCACAAATACATATAGAAGCTCCTATATATATACATATATCATCATCATCGTTTTCACGTCGGTTTTTCCATGCTAGCATGGGTTGGACTGAGATTTTCTTGAGGCAGCATTTTATGGTCGGATGCTCTTCCTGTCACCAACCATACTGATTCAGTATGGGAATCAC
>JAOPJM010521647.1:0-10609 GCA_027124095.1 Muusoctopus leioderma
AGGAAACAAAGATTGATGCTCTTGCATAGTACATACATTCACCGAGCGAGAATTATCTCTAACCATTCCGATATGCTAGGATAGGTATACATTGGATATTCAAATGATGGCTACATTCTAGTGATGACGTCCCCGATTTCAGTTTTAACAAAACTTTAGAAACGTACACAAGCCATTTTTCATATTCAGCTCAAAAGCACCCCTCAAATGTGCAAGTAAGTATGTGGTAACTGACAGAGGCAAACACATGACGAAATAGGTCGAGCGTTACAGTAACCTCTACTCTAGGACACCATCATTACTTCGACCCTTGATGCAATTTAATACCAATAAATTATGATTAACCGGATGCAGAAAAAACCATAGCTGATCCAACAAAGTCATTGACATTAACGATGCATTCCGTTCAGATCTGACCAAGAGCTGCAGCAGTGCCTTCCTCTAGCATATAAATGATACCTTCTGATACAGCTGATGGAAACGATCTGAGCAGAAATCAGGATAGAAGACAAGAACAAAGCTAACAGGAGCGATTGTAAGAACTACTGGGGTATCTACGTGCTTCAGCATCATCGGCAAACTCTTCGAACGAGTTATGCTGATTAGTCTTGAAACTTTGAAGGAATAAGTCGATTCCGAATCTCAAATTGGAGTCCGTACTGATAGATTCACTGCGGAAATTATCACTTTTCGCCAACCCAAGAATAAATGTAGAGAAAAACACTCCTTCCATCGATCTTACTAAGAAATTTGAACATATTCGCAGGTATGGACTCTTCCAAATTACCGCGAGCATTAGATGGCTCCAAAAGATACACGACAGGATAGGTTCCTGCTATGAAAATATGAAGGCAACATTGTAATGCAATGGTAGCTCATCTGAAGCATTTGACAACCGCAGTGGTTTCAAATAAGGCTGTGTCCCAATACATATTGCCTTCGAAATATTCTAGACTCTTCTGAAGCATGCATTTAAGACTTCTATCGAAATTATCTATCTTAATACCAGGAGAGAAGTACGGCTGTACAATCTCGCACGACAAAGATTCAAGCCTAAGATATATGTGGCCTTATCAGTGGCCTTATATCTTTTGCTCATGTTGCAGTAGTTACCAAACACAATGAACAACAACTGCAAAGTCTTCGGAGACCGTTTCCTAAGGACTGAAAATATTTTGGGCTATCAGCCTGAAAAAATTGTTTTAAATCGTTTTGGACCAGAACATAGATCTTCCACCACACATTTACCAATAACAATTACAAATTGGATGTAGTACACGAGTTCACGTATCTTGGGGTTCATAATCAGTGATAACCACAATGGTATCAACACCTTGTCGGCTGTTCACGTGTCTAAGAGAACCTGAAATTTGTTTGTAAATACTAAGATAACGATGCTCAAGTCCTGGTTCATCAACATTCTATTCTATGACAGTGAGACAGGGACAGCAATGGCAAACAAGAATGGAAACAGAACGGCTTTCACTTTCTCACTCTTTAACTTCACTTGGGGCGACAAAGTACCAAACAACAATGTTTTCATCCCAACTAATCTCTCCAACATTACTCCCTACTCAACCCCGTCCGCCGGATGAAGAATGACCGAATACAAAAAGAAATTCTAAAAGACGAACTCATAGCTAGCAAGAGGAATTGTTGGTCTTCTTGATTATGCTACAGGGATGTATGCATATCATACATGAGAAGACTGAACATAGATACTATGTGATAGGAAGATGTCGCTGATGACTGCAGAACAAAGTGAGATTTTTTCCTCAGCACCAGGTCAGGAATAAAAAAGCAGATTTAAAACCTAGCTAAAGATAGAAGAACCTGCCGGAAGGTCCACTGCTCTTTATACAACACAGCAACCAATGATACTTGCAGCCGAAATGGTACAAATTGCTACTTCTGTATTTACTTTAGACATTTGAAGGTGGCCTCAGCCATAGATAAACTAAAGGTGCATCATCCATCGTTGACATTGACACTACATACATACGTACATACATACATACATACATACATACATACATACATACATACATACATACATACATGCATATATACATACATACATACATGCATGCATATATATATATATATACATATCTGCATATACACCAATATTTACACATTGCTACAGCTCTAGGCCGACATATATTGATCCATCTTATCAGTTATATGTTGTTAACACTCTTCAGCATATGCTTGTCTCCGTCTCTCTCCCCTCTCTATAATCATAGTGGTAGTAATGGTAGTTGTAGTGGTGCTGGTAACGATTGGTTGGGTGGGGGTGAGGATGAATTGGTAGTTGTGCTGGGAGATGAATGTGGTAGTGTCGTTGTCATCGTTGTTGTAATAGTGGGAATGATGGTAATGATGGTAATGGTGGTGCCGGTGGTGGTGTAGTAGTAAGGCGAAAAGTGCAGATGGTGAGACTTGAACCGGCAAGGCCTGTGAACAATGTACACTTCCTGTCACCAGTGAGCTGTGGAAATTTCAAAGATCATATCAGCAATATCGGTGTTCCGAGATTCCCAGGCTGCCTTGAGCATGCGCAGATGATTTAGAGCTCCATTCAGCATGCTAAGAAAGGAAGAAAAGTCCTTCAAGTTGTTTGGCTAGATCTGGAAAATACATATGGATCAGTTCCCCATGCGTTGATATACAAGGTATTATATATGTTTTCTATTCTGAGACGTGTGAGAGACCTTCTAATGCAATACCTTGGATCAGTAGTCATGTGGTTTACCACCAAGAAATTCATGACCAACTAGCAGGTGCTCGAAAGAGGCATCATGATGGGTATACCATTTCTCTACTCCTCTTCGTGATGCTATGGAGTAGGTATCAAGAGGTACAAGAAGTGGCTCAGAGGGTATGAAGATCATAAGACACTTGGTACTGCCACTACAGCATGCTTTTATGGATGACATTACCACCATAGTGAAAACAAGGAGAGAAGCAAGAACTCTCCTAGCATGGTTGGGTGAGCTTTTCCGGTAATATCGACTGCACACCAAAGCCCAAATTTAAAAAAAAATGTCACTAACTGTCCGAGATCAGGTTAAGGAATTCTGCTTTGGAATTGAAGCAGGGACAATTTCAATGATCGGGGAGCAGGAAATTAAGAGCCTTGATCGTATCTACACAGTACACCCCCAAAATGATGTCAAGAGGAGTATTGAGAATGAGGCCAAGTTGAGAAAGGATCAACTGCCATTGACAACTGAGGTTTGGCAGGGAAGCTTAAGGTGGGGTGTCATCAACATGGCCTTTTGCTGAGGCTCTTATGGCTTCTCCAAGTGTAGGAAATATTAACAAGAGGGAAGAGAATGGAAAAGTGTACTAACAGGTTTCTACGAGAGTAGCTTGGTCTTCTGTCATGCTTTGCAAGAGTTTGGCTGTTTATTGCTACTGCAAAACTCCTGCTGCCCTTAACATCGCTGGTGGATGAGTTTAAGTAGCAAAAACCTGATACTACAGGATTTGGTGGATCCTATTGTTCATGCGGCATAGTTAACAGTGTTGACAGGAACAAAAATGAGCATGAGAAAAGCTGCTGGAGTGGCAGAGGCCACCCTGGAAATGTAAGAGGTGATAGGTGCTGTATAGAACACTCAGGTAGGACTGGGACGGACACAGAACAAATGGATCCCGTAAAAATAACAAAGGCAGGTGAGTTATTGTGATCAAAGAAATTCGTCATATTGAAGAGGAGGAGTGTACGACTAAGGCAATAGGGCTAGAAAGTCAATGCACATGGGCAGCATGGGAGGCAGCTGAACAAGGAAGCTATCATGGGGCATGTTGTGGAAAATGGAGCCAGCCAGGTTGTGCTTCCATTCCCAGCCAATATTGGTCAGAAGGGCTGGAGTGACAATGCTGATTGTCATCGGTGCAGGGTGTATGCAGTGTTGGAGCATGTTCTGATAGCATACAAGTCATCCATTGCAGAGCATGCCTGGCGGCATAACCAAGTCCTAAGTATCCTTGCTGATGCACCCAAAACAACAATGCAGCAGCATCAATGCAATAAGAATCAACACCAAGTTGCATCCTGTTGTTTTCCACAAGGACGATGAAAAAGGACAACGCAGGAGCGTAAACAAAGGAAAGCCAATACCCAGACTTCTGCATGGTACGAATGACTGGAAGGTGCAGGCGGATTTTAAGGAAGCGCTCGTGTTCCCATGCCATATTGCAATAACGAAGCAACGCCTTGGCCTTATGACATGGTCTAACTTGATAAAACAAGGTCTGATTATGCAATATGGAGTGGGCACATGAAAGGAAGAGCCTAAAATATGAGGTACTTATGGAGTCATGTGAGGCACTGTACGGTGCTTTGAGTTGAGGTGGGATGTTGTGAGTGTGTAGCTAGATCCACTATGTTCTACTTGGCTGGCATTAAACTTAAGAAAGACAGCAGAGCAGTGATTCGTGAACTGGAGAAGGAAGCAGAAAATGCATCTTCATGGATATGGCAGATGCATGTGAGAGAAAGCTGAGAGTAAAGCACAAATCTTCAGTGAGTAGTAAAACAAAATACATCTTTTTTGGAACAATTTTAAACAGTCCTCTCGAAGACTCGCTGACATGACATCCCTTGCATATGCAATGTGTCAATAAGGGAAATCCGTTTTGCAATTGCATCAGATTGACTTTGAATATCATCGAGTTCGGTTAACATTCTTGTACAAATTTCTTTTCTTTAAAGCTCGTATGATGCCTTGGTTATATGATTGAGTTAACAACGTAGTAGTGTTTAAAGGCAAGAAAATTACTTTGATGTTCTTTAATGACAAATTATTTCTTTGTGCCGTACAGCAGTCAATGTGCTTGATGTGAAGAATACAATTTTTGAATATTTCTTGGAATGTTTGAAAGAGACACCAGCATTTCATCATCTAGAATTTTTAAACTTCTGCGTTTCAGTGTTTTCAAATTTGTTAATTGAAAATCCAACTTTACGAGTATAGGTAGTAGAAAACTGCAAAAATATTTTTAGCGCTTTTTTAGCTATACTGGGATGCTTCTTTGAAATATAAATCCAGAAACTACTTAACTCTTAACATCCTGTTAAAAATTTTCTAAGTACCGTAAAACTTTCTAAGTACAGAAAATTTTTTCTAATTTTCTAAAACTTTTCTAAGTACAGAAATTCCCTAAAAACGGGTTTTTTTGCGGCTTATTTATTACGAAATTTACAGGTAAGAAACACAGGTGAGTGAGGTGTTTTCACACAAAAATATTTCACTTTCAACATACATATAGTATAATGATTCATATCAATTTAATTATGCAGTACCATGTGGAACCGTGTCCTATAGGATGTTAAGAGTTAATTCACTGTATTTATATATCATTAATAAACTCCAATTATTTCTTATTTTAGCCAATTCTTCTTCTTCAATCACTGAAATGTTATTTGTTGCAACTGAAACAAATGGATTTCTAATCCAATCATATTCTTGTATTTCAATGTTAAATGATCAAAGATTAAAGAACTAATATCACATTTTAAGTTGCGCTCATCAGTTTTGGAAAACACTTGAAAACTTTCCTCTTTCAGTTTTCTTTTCCAGATCCCTATCTTGTCTCTCATTGCGCAAATATTTATCTACCGATGTTAAGATATTTTCTCCCTTCCCTTGCATGTTTGCGTTTATTTTATTTAAATGTTCAAATATGTCAGAAAGATATGCCAATTTTGTGCACCAAAGCTCGTTTTGAATTAAATCACAAAATTCAGAAATTTAGTTTGCTAATTCTCTTTAAAAAGTTTAAACATCATTTCTCTGAGAGCCAACGAACTTGAGTGTGCAAAATAAGGTTTTGAAACCTTGCACCTATCTCTTCAGAAATATGAGGAAATAATCTTGATTTAAGAGGTCTACTTTTAATATAATTGACGATTTTAAAAACTTGTTCCATAACTATTTTTAATTCACTTCCAATTTTTTGTGCAACTAGTGTTTCATGATGCAAAAAGCAATGAGTTGTAAGAATATTTTCATTCTCTTTTTTTTTGCCAAAGCTGTAAAACTCTTTGATAAACCAGTCATTGAGTGCACACCATCTGTACACAGTCCTACGCAATTTAGTAACTGCAAATTGTTTTCCTTCAAAAAGCTATCTAAAATGTTAAATATATCTTCATTTCTAGTTTTTAAAAGAACATTTTTGCAGCACAAGATTTGCTCAATAATTCTGTTATTATGAATAAAACGTATAAAAAACATTAGTTGTGCTAACCCACATACATCTGTTGACTCATCGTAATGCAAACATCTTGCTATCATTTGCAAAAATATCTTTCATATGCATTTTAGTATGTCCAGACATCTTGAATGCGTCTTCCAATCGTGTTGTCTGCTAAAATAATCTTTTTTTTTTCATTTCGGACTCGGAACTATTGCACAACAAGATTCTTTAATGGTGGTTTCTGCAATTGTATGTGGCTCCTTGTTTTTGGCTATTACCTGAGCAACCAAGTAACTTGCCACTTCAACTTCAACTGATATTTTCATTTTCTTGGTAAATATTACAGATTGCTTCTTAATAGATTTTGAAATCTCCTTGAAGTATTCTGACAGCTTTCCCGACAAATGATTATTTTTGGAGAGAGAATGGCAATTCAATTTATTCGGCACCATACTTTCATTTGCAAGTATATCACCACAAACTAAACACTTAGGACAAGGATTTCTTTCGTCCCCAGAAAATGTAAAACCCAGTTTCATATAATCTTCTTTGAATAAAAATTTTACGTGTACAGTTCTTTCCTACAAATGCAGAACGTTCAACATTGGATTCTTGACTAATTTCATCTGTTGGTAATATACTCCATTGATTTTCTCAATTATCTTCAACAGCATTTCTTTTCTTTTCTCAACGAAACTTTAGTTATTTTACCCAGGAGCTATATTTTAATGCATAAATTGTAGCTCAAAATCAGGAAATGAGAGAAGACTTCGTGAAATAAAACGAATTTATCAGCTTATTAAGACACACTGGTCAACCGAGGAAACTTTCTCAACACACAATGAAGAATTTAGTGTCCTTTCTTGCCACTACTACTACTACTACTACTACTACTACTACTACTGCAGCTGCTGCTGCTACTGCTGCTGTTATAGATATACTACAACAGTGGTTCGCAATCATTTTGCCCTAGGCCCCACTTTAAGTTTTCAAAAAAAAAAAAAAAACGTACACCCCACCATTAGTGAAGCAAGTTATATATTTAAAAGAAGTTTTAATTAAATCATTTATTGCAAGTGTATCTCAATGCTATTAAGGTCGAGAATATACTGGAACACATATTTCATATTCAACTACTACTTCAGTATGTCAACCATCTCACACATTTAACAATTGTCGTCACTTCAATGGGAACCTTGCCACTGACGCTGGCTGCAAATTTTTTGATTCGAGGGACTAATTTTGTTAGTTTTAACCTTTTGTAATTTCTAGTAGGTTTCTCTTAGCTTGTAGCACATCATTAACACCACTGAAGCCACATTCGACTAAATAAGACGATGGAAAATGTATCAAAAGCTCCCTTACTAAAGTAGTCGAGTTTGGGTATTTCTTTTCGATTTCGTGAGACAGCCACATCATGGTTCCTTTCACTTTGAACAGTGTTTTCACAGATTCATCATGTTGCAACTCAGATAACTCCTCTTGGTATTGCACTGGAACTTCAGATAAGTCCACCAGCAATGGCTGAGTTAACCAAGAGGGAAAAGCCAACGCCTTCAGATCACAAAATCTATCATTGAAGTCGGTAACCAACATTTTTAAATGGCCAACAATGACGTTTGTAAGCAGTATTAGTTACCTCACACTTATTCAACCAATAGAATTGACTGAAATTTCTTGCAGAAATATTCCTTTGGCATAATTCTAGAAGTGTCATGAATCCAAATATCTTTGTTTTTTGCATCAACGAGTGTCATACTTGTTCCTTGCAGTTGCTTGTTCAATGTACTTAGTTTCTCAAAAATGTCCATCGAGTAACTTACATAAACTTGCCATCTATTGTTAACAGGAGCTTTATTTCAGGTTTGTCCTTAAAAAAATCGCTGAGACGATCAAACGGTTCTATAAAACCTTCTGAAGCAGTTTCCCTTTGACAACCACCTTACTTCAGTGTGGAGCAATAATCTCACATGTTCTGCATTTTTATTGACACAAAACTGCTTAAACAGACGTTCAGATTTGGCTTGATGGCATTGATACACTTGATCATAGAATGCAGTATCTTGTGTAGAACAGAGGAAACTTTCTTGGAAACTACGTTTTCTTGGTGGATAATACAATTCACAACCAACATGTTTGGATTTTCATCCTTCATTAATTTTAAACATTGTTTTATTTTTTTACCCAACATAGCAGATGCACAAGATACAAATGCTTCCTTTTGGTATTTCATTTTCATCCAAATAATTTTTGAGCTTGATGTAGATATCAACTGCAGTAGTGGTTGTTTCTAATGATTAAAAAAACATCTCTTATTGAAACCCTTCCGGATCAATATATCTCACGTGTGCCAATAACAGAGCCTCACAACCATTTGTATTGAGAACTTTCGTGATTTCAACTTCTCAATAAGCTGTTTTTCAACATCTTGACCCATGTCATCTATTCTGTTGCGGATAATACAATTACTCAAAATCATTGCTCGGACAACTTCGTCATCCTTTTGCAAAACTGTTTTGAGAAACAATGATATTGCAGGTTTAATCAGTTCCTCCCCAATCAAATGATTCCCCCCATGTTTTACTATCTGCAGAGAAATTTCATAACTAGCTTCAAGGGTACGATCAGGGCTGTAGTTTGAGCAGCAAATAATGAAGTGATTCTTTTATTTACTTTCAAACTCACTTTCAGTAATTTAAAATATTCCAATTTTGAATTGACATGGTTAGGATGTTTTACCCTCAAACGATCTTCAAGATGGCCTGCTTTCACTGATTCATTTGTCAAAGTTTGTTGGCATAATAGGCAAAAAGGTGCATGTTCATCGTGTACAGCAGGTATAAATCCAAACTTGAAGAATGTCACTGAATGTAGATGGATTTTTTGCTTGCTTGGTCTACTCATTTTGAATAACAAGGGTGAAACAAATTTGTGAAAAAAAGAAGGATTGCCATTATCAATGTACAGAATGTATAAATCTGCTAATCCTGTAGTTAGAAAGAGAACATATGAGAACACAAAGATACATACAGATACAGGTCTCACTCACTACTGAACTGATAAAGTAATGGGGTATGGACAGAGACATGATTATTGCGATAATTGGAATCCTCGTCGCCAATGAGATAATTTGAAATGGATGATAATAAAACCGCTCTGAGAAAATATAATTATAATTATAATGTTAACCAAGGAAACAACAGTTAAAATAAGAGAAACATCGGAAGAGCAAAAACACATGTTATGAAAATAAAAAGAACAAACTGAATTACTGTACTACAACTAGCACTATTACTGCTACCACTACTACCATGTATTCTATAGAAATCGACCTCATTGACACTGATCCAGCCACCCCTGTCACAAATTTGACTTCACCTACCTACTTAATCGATACCAACTTCCCAGACTACTCGGACCCCTTCAAATAAAGTATCTGGTCTCACATCCGATGAACTTACTGTAACAGTATTTCTTAAGAGTGGAGAACATAAGTTCCAGGAAAAAAATGATAAATCTATTTATGAATATTTACAGCAGATAATAGTGTCTAATCCAAAAAATTGAATTCCTAAATAAATCGTCAGCAAAAATTCGACAAAGTTCAAACTCACGTGACTTTTGGCAACAAGGCGCTATGTGTCGATAAAAACATCCCAAACTTGTAAAATGTTAATTTTATCGTAATAATCTTGTGCCATTAGTAGGAAAAAAGATTGTAGAAAATTCTGATAAAAATATTCTGTGACTAAACTGTAAAGAACTACAGATATTTGTTTTGATATATGTGTTGTTAAAATTTACAGCTGTCCTCTTCTCCGTCGTCTCCCTTTTGCTACTTAATGTTTTTAACACCCCGTTCCTTCCTCTATTGACATCTACAATAAAGTCGTTTCCATGGCAACAAAGTAACAGTATAATTTAATTTATTGTAGTTTAGAAACCTTATGACTCGCCTTAAAAATAATAAATAATAATGCTGCTTCCAGTAAAAAAAAGATACGATAATATTTGTATAAAATTTATCAGTTTTGACTTAATTCCGCAACATACCTAGAGATTATTGGCCACACACTAAAGCGTCACGATACACAGTTTGGAAAGCTCTGGTCTAAGCTTTGATTCACTTCGTCGTTACTCAGAGTTTCTTGTTATGTGCAATGTTTTTGTCGCCTGAAGGATCGCATGTAGCGAGAAACTCTGAGTAGTGACGGATATATATGTGCACATATATATATATATATATATATATACAGGGTGGGGCAGTGAAGCAGGACGTTTTTGAAATATTCACAACATCATTAGTTTTATTTAGAAAAATTTTTTATTGACATCAATGTGTTCGTATTAAATTAGCATTTGACAAAATCAAGTGTGGAAAACAATGTCCATCATGTGG
>JAOPJM010521655.1:0-10609 GCA_027124095.1 Muusoctopus leioderma
ACTTCCGGTATTTCTTTATCAGGCACCTGAGAGACAACTCGTCTTGGCCCAACTGCCAAGGGAAGCAACCGCTACAGTTCTTTAGTTTGTTAAAACGTGTACCCTTTCCATTAAGCAAAGCCTACATTTCCTAGATCTGTTGATGTATGGCTTAGATCTCTTGCGAACCCTCCATCTGATGCTGTAGTCAGCATTTTGCTCCTTTAATTTCCAGATGTAGTTGGCTAATGTTGTGGAATTCATCTTGTCTATGTGCCTGAAGCATGCATTTTGGTTATAAAACATTTGTTTGAATTTACCTTCAACTATACCTATGTAATGTTTTTTCCACTATTTGGTTTGGCATGGTTGCGGTAACTTCGGCCTCACACACAACTAATTCTAGATTGCATTCCCGGTTCAAAGGGCATTCATCTGTCTTCCTACATGAACAGCCCAGATTTTCATGTCTAATGGGCTTGTTGGGGATGATTGACCTCATGTTGGAAGAACAACTGTAGTTGACCTTTACAGAATGGCTGCAGAAAATCTTTCTGTGTCTATAATTTACCAGGAAATGCTTATCTAAAAGGACCAGGAAATTCTTACCTACATTGGTCTTAATGTTCAAGGAAAATGGGGGGTGCAAACCAGATAGTTTTGCTGGGCCTATTCCAAAAGATCTTGTGGGGTTAGGTGTAAGGTGTATAGGAAATTTTCTCCCTAAAGCCACTATTTTCTAGGGCCCTGTTGTAGTAAGTGGGCACTTTGTCAAATATTTCTTTGGAAGAAGAAGGGTTAGAGATTCTCCTACTAATATTAGAGATTAGGTTTCTAAAAACTATGGTGAGTGGCAGTATTGCCTATTAATATACATACCTTAATTTTTTTTATTAGATTTCTAGAAAGGCCTGTAAGTACTCGACTCTAAGTTAAGTGATGCATCTAAGAAATCAACATTAGTTATGTTAGTAGCTACAGTAATTTAAAACCCTACACTGTTGAAAGTGGCTATTAGGTTCTTTCTAAAGGTATCTAGAGTGTAGACATCACAATTATGTGATATGGCTAATCTATCATCTCAGTATAAACCGATATGGTAAGTGAACTTATTTTTAAGCAGGTTCAGTATATATAGGCTGACCAAATCACCAAATCACATGTTAGCGCTATCATATGAACCCATCGAGATGTCAAATAGGTCTGTGGATTCAGATTTTTGGACCCAGGCTAACATTTTATTGAAGAGCAGGGTCTTATGTGCATGCATAATTAATTCAATATCTAATTCCCCAATGCTAATGTATCTACTGGCAAATTCTATGACCTTAATCAGTAGGGGTCTTAATATTGAGGGGTAGAAATCTACAATATCAAATTGAGTAAATCTAGCTCTAGGTTTGTTTCTAATGTTTCTGAACCAGCTGATAACTGTGCTACTGTTATTCCACTGATGAAGCTCAGTTACATTTCTAATCGTATTACTTACATTCCTTGTATATTTTTTTTGCTTATTAAGCTTATTTCTGTTTTTGCTGGATCTTTTTAGCCTACATCTGGGTTTATTTGTGAAGTCTGCCTTGTGATCTTTTAAAGTTATCAGTGCCTCCCACTTGGCTAGGCATTTGATTCTCTTATCTATATCAATTTTCGGGGGATGGGTTGGGGGTGTTAGCTATAAACTTAGCTTCCTCATTAATATCATTGTAGGTCCTATCATTTGTTTTATTATATTTCTTGGTTATAAGATTAACGAGTAGCTGATTATATTTAACATTATCTACTTCATAAAGGTTATTGATATTATCAGAAAATATAAATTTATTTTTAGACGTCTTAAACTTTGTTATGTCTTGCTAAGTTTATTCTGAAAAGGGTTTGAGTACTTACTAAGTTTAATGTTAGTTTCAAGGTCTAGGAGGTCAGCTTCGAAGGGTGCTGCATCCTTCGGGCACATAAACAAGAGGAATTCCACAACACTAGCCAACTATATATGGAAATTAAAAGAGTGAAATGCATTGATAGATCAAAACCATACATCAATGGATCTAGGAAATGCAGCCTTTGCTTAATGGATAGGGTACACATTATAAGCAGGTTACAGAACTTTAAAAACTGGCTGAACAACAGAAATGAAATTTTTAGTATGTGTCCTCATGCAGATAAGTTCATGCGGATAAGTTTACTCTTGCCAATTAGAAAGTTCCACCACCACCAGACCAACCGCTACCTTGACAGACTCTCAGCAACCTCCATTCCAAAACAGACACTCATATATATATAGAGGGTTATCTTCTTATTGTCTAATATTAATTTCCTTCTTTTCCCATATATATATATGGGCGCAGCATGGCCGAATGGTTAAGAAGTTCGCTTCACAATCGCAAGGTTCCGGGTTCGATCCCACTGCGTGGCATCTTGGGCAAGTGTCTTTACCGTAGCCTCGGGTCGATCCAAGCCTTGTGAGTGAATCAGGGTAGACGGAAACTCTGTAGAAGACCGTTGGATGGATTGTACCTGTAATTCAAAGGCCCAGCCTTGTTACACTGTGTGTCATGCTGATTCTGCCTGCTGATTACATTAGGGGTACATGTGTCTGTGGAATACTCAGCCGCTTACATGCTAATTCAATGAGTTGGTAGTTCAGTTGATCAAACAACTGAATACTCATCGTCTGGTTCAGATGGAGATCCATTTATATTATATATATATATATATATATATGTGTGTGTGTGTATGAAGCTTCATTTTTATAAGAGAGAGAGGAAATGGAATGGTTTGAAGTTAATACCTTCCCTATAGAGATTAGCAATGTAAGTGAAACTTTCCAACTGGCAAAGGAAACCAAGTTGTAGGCTCAGTTCTCTCTGAAAACTAATTACCAAATCATGGTACTCATCAATGTCCTTGAAATAATGCATACATATTTAGTACATTTCATATATTGAATGAGAAATATAATTTCCGATCATCTTCTTTACACATTCTGCACGTTAACTGTGGGTGGCACAAAAGATCCTTATAAGTGGCTCATCAGTAACAAAAATCACCTCAAAACCTTGATAAGTATAATTTCCTGCCTATAGCCCACTATCAACTCAGTTTAGGAGTCATGTGTTTTGTGTTTGTATTTCAGATTTCTTGTGTCAGCAAAATGCTTCAGACATATAAAGGAGAGAAATAGGAAGTTGCAATGTTCATTTCCATGGCATTGGTGAAGTTCATTTATACTGAAGTCTGTATTGTGGTGTTGATAGAATAAGTGAAACAGAGTTGCAGTGTGAACAGTTCTATCATCACTAGCACTGCAAGCTAACGAAGCACTAGTTAATTATACAGTGCTCAAGCTGCTTAAAGCAGTGAGATGGGGAGTTTGAGTTGCATATCACTCATACACAGCACCTAATTGCAACTAGATCTTGCATCCAATAGTACAGCGGACTGAGTGGGACAATTAATAGATTCTCATGAGAAGCTCAGTAATAGAACAGCTTTCAAGATAATGAAACACTTGTCAATTTTACAGTGCTGCCACTGTCTACAGCAGCATGTCACTTCCACCTTGCATTATCTATTTATCGCTGAAGACCATTTAAGAATTAAGTGTCAGTGATCAGATACAAATGTCTAACCACTCAATTGGTTGCTCACTACCCCATCAACTTAGCTTATCTATGTTGTTAATATTGCTACAGTAACCCTTAACTTTCAGAACCTTTTAACTTCAAATCATCTGCAGCCAATACATCATATTGAAATTAACTATCAACCTCCCACCACACAAGTTGCATCCTACTAAAATACATCTGTAATTATTTTTCACCAAACCCATTTCTCTTTGAATTCTCTTATTGTATGTCAGTCTTCCTCATCTACAAAATTGTTTAAAACACATTACATTAATATCATCCCCCTACAGCTCTGTGAATTCCTTCCAGGGTTTGGAATTTCCTTTTCTTCAGTATTTCATCCATTATACTACCTTCATAGAACTGCAAAGAAAACAACTATTTTCTTTTCTTTTCACAAAAGCCAATTCCTTCCTCATCGTCATCATTGATGATGATGATGACAACAATTTGTTTTTCACAATGTATATGTTTATGTCAACAGTTATGTATGTGTCTACGCAAGAAAGTTTTTTCTCAGTGTTTATGTAACATTATGTGTGTGACTATGAAAGAAAGTTTCTCATAGCATTAAGTTCTCTATATCTGTGCAGTGAGAGAATGCCAGAGGGGATGAGAGTGAGAGAATGTCATATTGCCAGGCTGACCAACGTAAATTCTGTCATATATTTGACAAACTCTAATGAACTGCAAACATTTCTGGTTTTTATTATGGTGAAAAGGACTGGAAAAATGTGTGGACACATGAAAGCTAACCATTCCCATTGGCTGGAATTGATAGCCTCAACTACATATGCGCATCAGCCAACCGGTATACTTTGATTGGTGGAATTTCTGGCCTTGTGATTGGTGGAAATACAATGTGTTGGTGAGCCAATTGTAAAAGATTTTTCTATGACGTTTGATTCACAAAATTGCTTACTGAAATGATATTCACTGATTAGTTATAACTGTGTTAAGGCTTGTCATCAAAGTTGTATGTGTTCGAAAACATTTAAGCAATGTAGGTGAGCTGTCTGTCACAAAGGTTAAATATTGAATTAATAAAATTCTTAAAATAAGATAAGTTGGTGTGCTCTGGGGAGAGGTGAGTTCTGAGAAAATGAAAAATCTGTGAGAATGAGAAGTACAATGTACTTTTCGAAGAAACTTCAGAACTTACCTCTCCTCACAGCACACGTAGTTGAGGCTATCAATTCCAGCCAATGGGAATGGTTAGCTTTCATGTATCCATATATTTTAAAATGTTATTAACTGTTTTTTTTCTTCTGCAGACTACCTCTAGTTTTTTCCTCTTAAATATTATAGGCACAGGCATGGCTGTGTGTGTAAGAGGTTTGCTTTGCAACCCCGTGGTTTCGGGTTCAGTTCCACTGCATGGCATCTTGGCTAAGCAGAAAAATTAATGCAAATTGACAAAATATATCTAGTACAAATAATACATGCATAGAATAATGTATGTCTGTAATAATGTGCATATGTATGCATGTCAATGTGTATGTGTCTATGTGAGAAGGTTCTTTACATATGTGTGAATGTCTGTATGAGAGAACATCTTTGCAGTCTCCAGCCGATGACATGGAGTGTGAGTGTTCTTTTTTATATGTGTAACAAGAAACTGTAAAAGAGAATGAGAGAGAGTGAGCATGAGAGAATGTCTTTCCCATCATATGATCTGGCTTGATGCCAAGTTACAACATGACACCTTGTGAAAATTCAGTAAATGCTTCTTATATTGAGAGACAGAGACTCCTGAAGCTATTCGCTGAAACATGGTTTCATTAGCTGAAGATAACCACAGGAGCAGTCATGTGATTTTGCCAGTTCTCTGCTACATCAGATAAGGCAGGGTTGTGTTCAATCTTTATTTTGGCACCAATTTGTGCACAGGGTCAAGTGGCTACAACAATAGCCAATCAAAATACAGTTAGGCAGTTTAAATGATCCTCTGATATGGCTGTAATTATAGTCAATCAAAATACAGTTAAGTAATTTAAGTGAGTCTCTGCTTAATTCACACTAGATTAGGCTGCGTTATTAGCAACTGAACAAAAGTGAACTGACTGACAGCCAGCCATGTACTTATGTATGCATGTGCATGAGAGAGGAACAGAGCTATAGTTGTGTAGCTCAATTCTTGATACATTAGCCTCCTTCCAGATTACTGGGCAACCAGCAATCGATAAAGGTTGATATAAAGCAGCAGGTAGTGAAAACCAAAGGGAGATTTAATGTCAGTGTATGCATTTTAAAACTAGAAAAAGGATCTGAAGTTGAGTACATGTAAGTGAGCTATATGTGTGTAGATCAATCTGTATACATGGGCAAGGTAGCATTTACATGTACATGCGTGTATATACCTTGAGGCAGTCGGCGAGTCATGTAAATATTCAATTGAGTTTGAATATTGATGTATGTTTATATCTTTGAGGCGATATAGTTGAGTTGTGCAAATATTGAAGTGTGTTTGAATATCAATGTACGTTAAGCTGATTCAACTTTTTCGCAAGCTTTCAAATGAAAGCAGCTGAAGTGTGGCCAATATCTTTTTTCCATAGAAGAAAAGGCATACTGCTGAGTGTGGCTGTGTGTTTGGATGAGTTTCTGTATTCTACTTTAAAAAAACCCAACAAAATAAGAGAAGGGGAAAAAATGCCCAAGACAGAATCGAATCAGCCAGGCTGGCTCTCCATCTTCAGACGTGATGCGAGTGGTAACCTCTTGTTTTTCAAAAGTACTGAATATATAGCAACTGGAAATGTCTCATTTGTAAATGACACTACCAGTTTTTCAAGCATTCCGTGTCTGGTAAAGAATGAATGCCAGCCATATTGGTTATATCTCTTGGTATACCACGAACAAAAATTCTCTGTGTGATATATTGGTACAAAACTGAGCATCAGTGTTTCCAGTAGAAGAATGTTATTCCATTTTAATTGAAATGGTAATGGATGTGAAAGGGGCTTCAAATTGTGAAAAACCAAGTGAGATGTGTTGATGTCAACCAAAAGAAAAAATATATTTAAGCTGATGGTCAACTGAGAACAATGTAGGGCATTGTGAAAGAGTTTGTAAACTATATGCTGAGCTGTTGCAATCGCAAAAAAAGTTTGTTTGATTAGAAAATGTTTAAAAGTTTTCAGGTTTCAAATTGTAGGTTTGTTTGAAAGAGAGATTTCTTTGCATTATGTTAATTGCTGTTGAATCAGAAGGTCGCTGTGGCTTCAAAGTTTGGTCACCAATTTAATAGGTTGCACGTGTATTTAATTAATTCAAGAGTTTCTTTTATTCCGTTAAGAAAATTTAATTGATTGCAATGGATCAATACAGAACAAGTGATTAAAAATACTGAAAATGCATAATCAAAATGTAATAGTCAGTGCCGGATTTAAACTTGATGAGGTCCTAAACTATATAAAACTTAGAGGCCCCTTTGTCAAAAAATTACACCAGAAGGTTCTCACAATAATATAAAACATATATGTCTTTTAATTGTTTTGAGGCCCCTATGGAATGTGAGGCCCTAAGCTGGAGATTTTTTTTTTTTCAATATATAATATGTATGTAATTTATTCACTACCACCACCACTGGCGGACAGAATGGTGAATGTGTTACCCCGGAGAATGGCGAGGGAGATGCGCTGAAAGAGCCAGTCCATCTCACGGGGCTCATCCTTGTGGATAGCAATTCCCATCCTGATCGAAGTAATGTTCAATTGAAAATATATCAAAAAGCGACAGAGTTCATGTTTACAAAAATATTCATCAGAAACATGAACAAGAATTAACTGGAGGAAAATTGACAAAATATATCTAGTACAAAAAATACAAGCATAGAATAATGTATGTGTCTATCATAATGATAGACGTCTTTGCAGTCTCCAACCGATGACATGGCGTGTGAGCGAGAGTGTTCTTTTTTATATGTGTAGTGAGAGAGTGTAAAAGAGATTGAGTGTGAGAGAATGTCTTTTACCCATTGTATGATCTGGCATAATGCCGAGTTGCAACATCACACCTCTTGTGAAAGTACAGTAAATGTTCCTTATATTGAGGGACAGAGACTCCAGAAGCTATTCACTGAAATGATTGGCCACAAGAACAGTCTTGTGATTTTGCCACTTCTTTGCTATGTCAGACAAGGCAGGATAATTATGTTCATTTTACATTTTGGTGCCAATTTGTGCACAGAGTCAAGTGGCTACAACAATAGCCAATCAAAATACTGTTAGGCGGTTTAGGCGATCCTCTGCTATGGCTGCAATTATAGTCAAGTCAATCGAAATACTGTTAAATAATTTAGGTGATTCTCTACTTAATTCACACTAGATTAGGCTGTGATATTAGCAACTGTACAAAAGTGAACTGACAGTCAGCCATGTACTTATGTATGTACATTTGTCTGTGTGTGTGCAAGAGAATTACAGAACAATAGTTGTGTTGCTCAATTCTCACTACAATGTAATCGACTGTGCTCTCCCCTGAAATTTGTGGTCTTGTGCCTATGTTAGAAAGAATTATTATCATATCCTCCTGGGGTCAACTTTACCATTATTGGGAGTATTACATTGCCAAAAACTTTGCATTCACATATAACTGACCCTGCTGCTTAAAAAAAAAATCGAACACAAACTGAGTCAATTTACTTCACACCATTCTGTAAGTGTAGTTAAGCTACTTAGTTGTTTTTTTGTTTGTCCGAATATAAAGTTATTTCATGTAAGAAGTGTCAATTCACTTCACTCCTTCCCTAACTGTAGTTAAGGCTCTTAATTTTTGTTTTGTTCGAATAAAATCTTTCATTTGAGTGTTGTCAAGTATCGTAATCAGCTGTCAATTCACGTATCTATCGCATCATCCCTTGCCCAGGACGCTAGTCTATTTGCAGAGGTAACTATCCTTGAACATTTTCTATGTACATATTTAATCACAGGTAATGGGAACAGAGAGAGAAATAATGTAAAATGATGTATTTTGTCTAGAAACACAAGCAAACAACTTAATGCGGTTTTGAACTCACTATGCAGGACGACAAACAATACGAATAATGCGGTGTCTGTTGAATTATTTAGATATTGGGTGTGACAGTTATCATCATAGTTCACGATAACCTGCACCCATTGGCTGTTATTTAACCTGCACGACAGGATGATCATCCAATAGAATTGCATTACGTCATACTAAGGCCTTCGCGGTAGAGACACTACTAGATTATTTTGTGTGCTGGTAACTTTCTTTTGAATATAAAAATTCGAAGTAAAAAAAAAACCCAAAACATATAAATCAAAAATATGTATAAAATAAATAATATATATATATAAAATTGTTTTCCTTTTTCATTTTGATATTTTCTTTTATTTTGTTTCTTGACATTTTTAAACGTTTCATATTTTAGTTAACTGTTTATTTTTTGATTTGGTTCCATTTTCACGCTTGGGTTCTTCTGAGCAACAGAGTGTCTCCGATCCGCGGCGACGACGAACACCACACGCTACACACACACACACCACTTTACATACATACATACATAAAGAATTTTAGAACACGACTGCTGTTTTTTTTTCTTTCTCAGCAACAGTGAGTGGCGGTGAGAGATAAGGATTATAGGTACGTATACCTTTCTGCTTGCCACCACCGCAATGCTGTTAGTGTATCTTCCTTCACGACGGCACGCCATCATCACTGCGCTTTATTAGGATTTATTTACCATTTATGTGGTTGCTATTTGCCTACATAGGCTGAAGGTGCGTAACACAAACTCCTTTTCCTAAATTTCATCTTTTCTTTATAGAAACTATATTAAAAATAAAACTAAAACTAACCTATTGAAAGCACAAGCGACAACAAATCTACTTAAATCTTTTTCTAGACATGTTATTATTATAGCTTTATTATATTTTTTCCGGTTTCTTCGCCTTTATGATTGCCGCTTCTTTAGTTTCTCATAGAATAATAACATAAAAATAATCAAATCTTTTCTAGAATAACAACTGAATAATCACCCACCCCATCGATGTATATTTATTCTTCATTTACTTACTACTGTGTTGTGTTTACCACGAGTTTCCTTTAATTTCTATATTATTTTGAGTTTCGAAACCAATATCTCATAGTTTTTATCCTGACAGCTATGAGGTTTCGGCCTGTTGTCAAAATATATATATATATATATATATATAATGTGGTCATATATATATGTGTACATGTTCATATGAATGTGTTTATTCAAGTATGTTTGTGTATTCATTCATGTGTATATATAAACGTGTGTGTGTAAACTTGTGTATACAGACACACGGATATATATATATAGGGTCTTGGTGATACCCATATATATGTATATATATGTATATATCTGTATATATATGTGGACGCAGGCATGGCCGAATGGTTAAGAATTTCGCTTCGCAAACATGAGGTCGCGTGTTCTTTCCTAATTTGTGGTATCTTGTGTAAGTCTTTTACTAAGAGCCTCGGGTCAACCCAAGCCTCGTGAGTGAAATCGGGTAGGCGGAAGCTGTGGAAGCCCGTTGTATGAACTGTACCTGTAATTCAAAAAGCCAGGTTTGTCACTGTCACGCTTATTCTGCTGAGGATTATGCTATGAGTACAAGTGTCTTTGGAATACTCAGCCACTTAAGCTATAATTCAGTGAGTAGGCAGTTCAGTTGATCGAACAACTGAATGCTCATTGTCGAAACCGACGGAGTTCCAAATCCGATTCAGTCTCCTATTACTTCGGTGTTTCTCCGACGTACTGTCGGTTCCTCAGATAGAGACCCTCTCTATATATAATACATATGTATGTTTGTATATATGTATGTGTGTGTGTGTGTATATATATATATATATATATATATATATATA
This sequence comes from Muusoctopus leioderma, assembly GCA_027124095.1. Classification (NCBI taxonomy): domain Eukaryota; kingdom Metazoa; phylum Mollusca; class Cephalopoda; order Octopoda; family Octopodidae; genus Muusoctopus; species Muusoctopus leioderma. Next base: position 10,476 of record JAOPJM010521655.1, read on the forward strand.
TATAGATTAATTGTCCGCTCGTGTATCATAAGGATTGATTTCGCCGTTTCCACTTTTTAGTGCTGAGTGATGATATTTACGTGCGAGCAACGATATCTTTGTTTACTGGGCAGTAGTGCAGTTCGACTGGCTTA
>JAOPJM010521663.1:0-10608 GCA_027124095.1 Muusoctopus leioderma
AGTGAGTTGGTAGTTCAGTTGATCGAACAACTGAACACTCATCGTCTGATTCAGACGGAGATCCATTTATTTATTTAATTTAGGCTACACAGTTTTATGTTCTTGCTGACTGCCCTCCTGCATACCAAATACGACTACTCAATAAGGGAGCATTTATATTGGCTGCTAGAAATAGCAGCCAATTCTCACTCAAATTACCGTCTTTATGGTAATTTAACACTAATAATTTTACAATCCATTGTTAAAAAGTGGTGCTATTGAATTTGAATGTTAAACATGACCAATGTATTAATGTGTGAAGAAAAGTGATAAATGCTTGCTTCTTTTCTATAGGCTGGCAAGACAACGATTGGCAGAGGAGATGCTGAAGTCGACCAAGATATTGGTGAATATATTACTGCTTTTTATTTTAATTACTATTTTTTTTAAATCTATGTATAAATTTTAACATCCTAGTGAAACTTCTTCTATGAATTTGTCTCAGAATCATAACTAATTGTCTGCTGTATTAAAAGCTTTCTGACTGATTATTTTTCTCTTTCCAAATGTGGTAATAATGATTTGTGTAATGTACAACCATATTTCTCTAGGAATCTTTTCTTACTTCAGCCCCCTTCAACCCAGTAACCTCTCCTCGATCACTACCACTTTTATATATTCTTGTGCTGATGACATAAATTTCTACTCCTCTCTACTTGTCTTTTGTATATGTTAGCAATATATATAAAGTATTTTGATTGACTCTGAAGTTGGATTTAGATATGAAGTATTTCAAGAAGTTAAAATTTTGCTATATTCTATTAATATATTATTAGTATTACTTTTCTTCTTAACTAAACTCATTAAGTATATATGAAATGATTTTTTTACTTCTTGGAGAACATTAGAAAATTGTAATATAAGACCATCATTGTTGTTTTTACATCTGCTTTTCCATGCTGGCATGGATTGGACGGGACTTTTTGAGGTGCCTTTCTTGATCCCAACCCTTTCAGTTGCCTCTTACAACACACAGGGATATGGTGTATCTATTCTAAAAACCATTATACACAGGGATTTTTTTTTTACTGCTTAGTCTGGAGGGAAGGTAGTGCCCATCACCCTTTTATCAGGGCCTCCGAGATGCGTGGAAGAGAAGGAGTGAGGGAGGAAGGTATCCTCAGATCAGAGACCTGACCCGAATGCTTACAACAGAGTGGACTCCACTAAAGGCACCCAAGGGTGGCCAGGTGGTGGTGTTAGACCGGACGACGGATTAAGTCTACCACCCCGGTAGGTTATGGCGGTATTTGAACTCAGAATGCAAACAGCCAGAATAAATACCGCGAGGCATCTTGTCCGATGCTCTAACGATTTCACCAGTCCACTGCCCTAGATTGGTACTTTCTTTATCTACCCCGAAAGGATGAAAAGCAAAGTTGACCGTGGCGAGATTTGAACTGAGGATGCAGTGAGCCGGAACTAGTACTGCAAAGCATTCTGTCCGACACGCTAAGAACTCTGCCAATTTGCCAAGATACAAGTAATATCAAAATAAATTATTCTCTTGGCTATATTTTAACTTTGAAAATCCTGTACACATTTACAATGTACACTTATTTTAGATGTTGCTATATGGTTTAAAGTGTCTAGTGTTTTTAACAAACTGTCCAATCAAGGAAATGTTAGGGTAAACAAGAAACTGGTGATGGCCTACATCAGCAGTAATTAGTCCATAGGAGAGTTCTGTAAGTTCATTTACCATGTGATAGTATAAGGTCTAACATTTCGGGCTTTAATCTTCGTCTGAGAGTGAAAAAAGGATAAAAAATTGGTATTGTTCCTTGCCTCCAGCCCAAATGACAGCACCACTTTTTCTTCCATTTCTCACTCTCAAAGGGCAAGGCCCCAAAACATTAGGCTCCAGACTCCTCATGGAAAATGATCATATTGACCTCTCCTATCAAACTCTCCTATCCAATCAAAGAAATACTTGTCTTTGGAGTGTCTTGTTTTGATTAGGAAAAAAAAAGTTTTTCTATATCAGTTGATTATTAAGATTTGTTAAATGACTTATTATGTTTTCTAGTGTTGGCTGGAGTAGAGGTACAATCAGAACATTGCATTATTGAAAATGATGACAGCGTGGTCACCCTCTATCCCATGAACAATGCTCTCTGTACCATCAATGGTGTTAATGTTCAAGGTTCAGCTAAACTCACTCAAGGTAAGTTTCATTTTTCTCTATGTGAATTTTTATTATTTCAACAAACCTACAAGGAAGCTTCTATGTGGTTGCTTTAGCTGCTGGAAATAGTGGCCTATCCATCCTCAGAGCCGCTTTCCTTTGTCAGTTCAGTCTATTAGTGGATATTAAGCACAACCAGCCTTGCTGTATGAGGCATCACCACACATACGCCCTCAGTCGGCCCAGTGTTCATGAAGGTGGTTTCGACAATGTACAACATTATTTTTCACAAGTACCTTGGCATCACACATCCAGTATACAGTGACAAGGGAGTAATACTCACTGTTACTCACCATATTAAAACCTGAGGACCAGCAGTGTCAACTAGACCTTGAAGCCTTGCTCCGGATTGTTTGAACATGTTAGAGTTCAATCATATGCTTCAGCTCAAGATTATTCACCCATCCAGTAGCAACTGGTCATTGCTATTATATATGGCTCCCAAGAAGACACCAGGTAACTGGCACCCTTGCGGTGACTATCAGCCACTCAACACCAGCACTATTCCAGATAATTACCTGATACCACACTTAAAGGATTTTTTTCCCCATCTCCATGGTATACGGGTTTTCTTCAACATAAATCTTGTCAGGGCTTACAACCAAATCCCAGTAGAGCCAAATGACATTCACAAGATGGCAATCACAACACTGCTTTGACTCTATGAATTTGTATGAATGTCATTTGGCCTTTCTAATGCAGCACAGACATTTCAGAGATTGATAGTGTATCTGGGTGAATGAACGTGTATATGATAGTGTATCTGGGTGAATGAACGTGTATATGATAGTGTATCTGGGTGAATTAGTCCAAAATGTGATGACATAGGCACGTCTATTGATGCCAGCCTGTCTGGTGTTAGATGATTGTTGACAAAAGCAAACTGCCAATTTGTAGACTTACATTCGGGTCACTGGGGTACCATGACTATAACAACATTAGGTAGTCACTGCAGTCCAGTTATATTTTTGTAAATAAAGGAACGACAACTCTGTGACTAATCAATTTCATCAAGTCACCACATTACTTGCCAATTGTAATATAAGACTGTATTATATAGTTGCAGACATAAACCTGACAAATTTTAATTAAGCGAAATAAAATGGAATGCCATGCAGCATGTATATTTCAATTATTTCAACATGTGGAAACGTATTTAATAGTTATAATATAGTATTATAGTTAAAACATATTTATTGTGGCTGCATTAATATTGGAATTATGCCCCAAATATCTTTGGCAAGTGAAAGGGGATGACACATCTGTTTTTAGTATATTAATGTTATAGACATTAAATATACTTCCACATACTGAAATATTTCATAAACATGTGGCATGGTGTTATATTTTATATTCCAAGAAATTTCTCGTCATTGGAACTGTGAAATTGACAGTTCCCCATACAGGATTTTTTTTTTAATAATAGTATTAAATATCTTGTACAAGTATATATAAATAAATAAACATACATATTATACATATATATCGGGTGAACATTTGGGGGTGCTGCAGTGCCGCAGTTCCTACCGACGAGCCGCCTCTGGAAAGCAGTATCCCTTCATTAATGATTGGCCTATTTTTTTATTTTTTTATTACATATCTCAGCATACCATTGGTACTTATTTTATTGACCTCACTGAGAAGAAACGGCGTAGTTGATTGACTGTGACAGAATTTTGGCCAGGGATTGGCAGAATTGTTAGAGCATTGGACAACATTTAGTTGCAACCCTTTACGTTCTGAGTTCAAATCCTGCCAAGGTCAACTTTGCCTTTCATCCTTCCAAGTTCGATAGAATAAAGTACTTTCCTCCTTCCAGGTTCAATAAAATAAAGTACTGAGGTAGATTTATATTCCTATAATGCATCATAGATGTAAATGAGATTATAAGAGAAGAAAATAATATTAAACTTCCATTTATGTTGATCACACTTTCCTTGAGATCTGGTTTTAAAACATATGATCATTATTACCTCAAGAGAGGATAGATTTGTTTATAGAAAGAATTGACAATTGTATAAGCAGGACAGGTGAATTAAATCGATGTTTCATTTATGTTGGGTTTTTTTTGTTATCCTATTTATTTTATTGGGGATATTTTCTTTGACATTATTTAGGTTCCACATTCGAATTCAATATTAAGCTTTTAGCAAGAGAAAATCGGTAGCATATTAACTTTATTACAAATATGCTATCATTAGTCAAGTAAATATTATCAGTGAAAAAAATATATATAAGTTTCATCAAATCCATTTGGAATTTCTTTTATAACTTTAATTGAAAAGGAAATAAAGAAGAATTTCTTAATGCCTGAGTATCTTATCTTTTTCCTTATAAAATGTTATTGTCTCTAAAACAATATTTCTGTATGATAATTGTGTACTACACTTTAATATAAATAGGAGCTGTAATTCTACTTGGTAAAACCAACATGTTCAGATTCAACCACCCTGCAGAGGCTGCAAAAATGCGTGAAGAACTGAAAAGTGTAAGTAGAGTTCTAATTTAAGCCAAAGTAATTAAATTCATCAAAACATTTTAAAATGATATAACCTACATGTTTCATCCACAAAATACAACTAAATTCTGTCTAAAAGTCAGAGAGAGAATCTTAAAGCTTTCAATCTCTCCCAGTAGTTCAGCTGGTGCATTGAAGCAGTCTTTTTAATATATAGGACCTTTGGATGTGTAGTTGGCACTATCAGGCGACCATAGTTGGGAGCAATAATCTTGGTGACAGATCAATTGTTTTCCACAGAACAAGCATGACCTATTGTGCTTTTGTTCTGGATGTTCTCAGGATCTATTCTGCCAGTCGTCTGTATATTTTTGCAAATTTTGTAATATATACATATAAGGATGTCTCAATGCTCATTACAATTTCTAGGTCCTGCAGAGATTCTGAATCTAGAACTATAATACTTCCTGGCTCTGTGTATCCAGGTTCTAGTTTGTTGGAGGCTGATGGCGAATCACTTGAAATGTTCCTGCATTGAATTACATGTTGTTTTTTTCAGCCTACCTTTATACAGCATCAAGGTCCTTTAGTAGGCTTTAAATATCATAGGGAATCTTGATTGTCTTTGATGTCTTGTATTAGCAGCATAATTAGTGAGTGTGGCTGTACTAACAACCAAGAGAGCTGTAATGATCCCAAACAGTTCCCTGTGGTACTCTGCTCTGGTAGTTGACCCTTCGGAGGTTGGCTGCAACAATTTGACTTCTGTCTTTTAGGAAGTCATACATCCACTCTCCTAGTTTTTCCCACTATGCTGAGATCATGTAGCATGTGGCATATCATCCCATTATCAACTTTGTAGAAAATATCCGCAAAGTCTAGGTATACTACACTTATGTTCGACTAGTTGATTAGTTACTTTAGCATCCAGTCATAATACTATGTGAGGCAGCTTCTGCCTTGGTGGAAACCATGTTGGGTATCATGTAGCAAGTTATTTTCCTCTCAGAATATAATCAGTTTCACTCTGACTTCACATATCAGCACAGTCATGGAATGAATTATCAAAGAGATAGGCCTGTAATTTTTAGTATCTACTCTGCTTCCTTTTTTTGTGGATTAGATGTATTATGCTCTCTTTCAGTGGATGTGGCCACTGTGTGTATGTAGCAGTGAGACTGACAGCATAGCACTACTTACTGAACCCTCTGGCAGCATAGTGCTGCTTACTAAGCCCTCTTGGTTGAGGAATGGCAGGTAGGAAGATTCTACAAAATTGGCAGAGACCATAAGGCTCTGTAAGAATTAGGTGGGAAAGCTTGAAGACTGTGTGATGCATGAAGGTATCTTTTGCTTTTCTGATGGTTATCTTGCAGATGTTTCAATGGTGGATAGAAACCTCTCAGTTGGTGGTAGTGGGTGACTTCCTCCATGTATTGCAGGCAGTGTTCTTTCCCTGTTGGGAGTTTTTAAGGTTATGGGCTTTGATTATGCGAAGTATATGAAGGATCTACCAAAACCATTTTCTTACAAGTTGGAATGTAGAGAGTTGACTGGACAGCAGAGATGTGATAGAGAGGATGAGATATTTCTGTGTCAGAGAGGAATAAAATGTGCAGTTTGGTGTTAGTAAGATGATTTTGCCCCTTTAGGTGTATCTAGGACTACATTATCTAATGTGTTATATTTCCTTATTTAAGTTAGTAGAATGTTATTCAAGGGAGAATTGGCTGCTGTTTATAGCAGGTTGAGCAACCACATAAAGGTATCCTAATAGGATGTGTTAGTTGAAGGTGGTGGGGGTCCAGGTTGGACTGAAGTCCACGGATATTTGTGCAGAAGATGAAGAATTATCCAGCAGATTTATCATGTTTCTTATTTGATTGATCATCTTATTTGATTAATCATCTTTTTTATTTGCTTAATCATCTTATTTTATGGATCATATTTCTTATTTAATTAATCATAGATTGATCATGTATATTTACATATTTAATTATTTTGAAAATATTAAGTTACATTGTTTTTTGACATGTTTTGCTCTTTTTTGGTTTTCCAGTGCAACTTAACCTTTTCTCGTACATCTTTACTGAGTCAGTCAATGAGTGATTTGTACCGTTCTACAGATAGCCTTAATATTGTAGGGGTGAGGTGAGTTGATTTTTGAAACCTTTCATCTAACAGCCATTCACAGCTGTTTACTAACTAAATAAACATTTCCTTAGTAGTAGTAGTAGAATAAGGAATCACAAGAAATTGATCTTGAATCACTACATAAAGAAAAACTTACGATTTTTATAACACTTGCTGATGAGACAGAATATTGGTGGACTTCAACAAATCCAACTTGGACCTTTTTTTTTTTAGATGTTCAGATTCAATCTTTGGATGGTAGACTTAATCTGTCGTCCAGTTTAACACCACCACTTGGCCCTTGGTTGCCTTTAACAGAGTCCCCTTTGTTGCAAGTCTTTGGGCCAGGTCTCCACTTTAAGGATAACTTCCTCCTGCCAGTTTTGGAGGCCCTGAAAAGGGTTATAGGTGCTGCCCTTTCTCCTTTGACCAAGCCGTTAAAAAAAAAAATCTATAGCTTTTCCAAAGACTGGAACCAAACATTACTGATATGGGACATAGGAAAATCTGACTCTTCTGGCTCATATTAACTTCTCATGAAGTATAAAGATTCATAGAGATGCTGTAGATCATTTATCACTATCTCTAATAGCTTGGAATTGAGTGCAATTGTTTGGTAATTGGCAATGAGTTGGCAGAGTCATTTGCGCGTCGGACAGAATGCCTTGCAGTATTTGTTCTGGCTCACTGCACTCTCAGTTCAAATCCTGCCAAGGTCAACTTTGCCTTTCATCATTTCAGGCTAGATAAATAAAGTAACTGTCTGGGCGGTGGACTGGTGGAATTGTTAGAACTTTGGACAGGATGCCATGTGGTATCTGCTCCAGCTCTTTCTGTTCTGAGTTCAAATCCCACCATGGCCTACTTGGGTGGCAGACTTAATCTGTCACCCGGTTTAACACCACCACCTGTCCCTTGGAGGCAGATTCCACTCTGTTGCAAGCATTTGTGCCAGGTCTCCAGTCTGAGATTACCTTCCTCCCTCCCTCCCTCCTGCCAGTCTTTGAGACTGGGTGATGGGCAATGCTTTCCCTCCCAACTAACCGATAAAAAGACAAAAATTGTATATGTGAGGAAGGTTACTTTTCTTAGTTATGGAACACACAACTGTGTCCTTTCAAATATTGGTATGTATGTAAAGGGAGATGATATACAGTTTGGTAAGGCTGGTTGCCAAACCCTGGAGCATAGAATTCTTATCGTTGTTGTTGTTGTTGTTTAACCCCAGGTCAGCCCTTACTGAGCAGACCGTCCTTCTCTTGAGCATTGTGTAATTTGAGGAAGATCTGGCTGCTATTTCTAACATTTTGGGAAACCACATAAAGGCTCCTTCGTTTGCTCTTTAGAGCATAGTATTTGCGGGTAATTGGGTGAAATTGGTGTATATTTGCTAAAAGAATGGATATTTAATAACTTCAGATATGACAAGGTGAAAATACTTTTACCACATTAACTTTGTTGGTGTTGTTTAGCCACAGGTCAGTCCTGATCAAACAGACCTTATAATCAGGGGCATTCCAGCCATGACCATCCTGTCTTTTTCAAACATTGTGTACCTCGGACGACATTATCCAGTGTGTCCATTTTTAAGACGGTAGGGTATGATTTGAGGGAGTATTGGCTGCTATTTCTAATAGGTCGAGTGACATGTTGAGGCTCCCTCAAGAGTTGTATACCCCACTTCCTGTGGCACTTATTTGCAACTAAATTGATTGTGTTATTAAAAGGTAACTGTCTTGGCCATGAAGACTATTTGATGTGATATGAACTGTGGACCCTGTTACCTATCAAGCAATAGGTGGAGCTCTACATTTTAGTATATATGGATGCATTATAGCTGGGTCATTAAAATATTGGTATTGGGTAGGGTTTGTTATACATAAAGAAACTATAGTAATCAAGTAATATAATTTGATTGTTTTATAGTATGATCTTGATGAGATGAGCAGATAGTTTTTCGTTGGAATTCTATTTGATACTCAGAATGAAGATAAACATATTAAGCTCTGAATATAAAGAGCAAGATTGATAACATATAATTCTTATAATCTTAACCAGGAGAAGTCTGCTGTGTAAAGTTAAAATGACTACCTACAAGTGAAGAGCTTCATTTAACAAAACATTTTATTTCTCTTCAAGGTAACATTTGTATGTGTGTGTTTGTGTGTATTTTCGGAAAAATAACAAACAAAACAACGAAAGGAATTGGTGGTAAGAGATTATAGAAAAATGCTTACTATACAATTGATATTGATAACTATATTTCATCACTGAAATAAATTTGTTCAGTATTGTTGCTCAGAGATATTTTAACATGAAACATTTTGTTACAAACATCTATCCTTATTGTCAACTGCTTATAATTACCTCATTAACTGCCTATATTGTCATTATTTGGTATACATTTAACTGGTGCAATACATTATCATATTTATATAATTTAAAAGCTATACTTTTTGTAAGGAGTTCTTGCATAGATTTAAAGCAATTTCCCCAAATATACAACAGCTATTGTTATACTAAAATAAAACCCTTAACTTGGCCTTCATTTCTCTTTATTATTCCTATTTCTTGGATCAGTGGAGATTTTGATTTAGCTCATCGCCAAGAAATTGAAATGCTAGAAGAAAAACGGTGAGTCTTTAGAGAATGCCTTTCTCTCTACATAAAGAGTATTAATTTTTTTTTTGTGCAATTGACAATTATTCCAGGAGCACTTCATAAATTTTTCGAAAATAATTTGTAATAATTTGTTAAGATATTTTTTTATATCATTAGAGATTTAGAGATATCTAGTTCGTATATTAAAAAAAAAACATTTTTGCTCAAAAGTTTACAGCATTTCTAGCCAAACATGAAACATGTGAAACAATTTTTGTCATAATAATTTAATTTACTTCTTATAAATTTTACAATTTTTTAAAATCAAATTTCTTTACAGGCAACAAATTGAAAGTATGGAGGCGAAACATCGACAAGCTGAGGTGGAGCGTCTGCGCAAACAAGCCGAACTTGAAAATCAATTGGAAAGCAAGAGATCTCAGTTGAACAGCCTTCAAGTTGAAATGGAAAAAGCTCAAGATGAAACAAAAAAAGTAAGTTTTTAACAGGCATTATGGGGAATTGGCAGAATTGGTAGAGTGTTGGACAAAATGCCTTGTGGTATTTGTTTCAGCTCTTTACATTCTGAGTTCAAATCATGCTGAGGTTAACTTTACCTTTCATCCTTGCGGGGTTGATAAAATAAAGTACCAGTCAAACACTGCAGTCGATATAATTGACTATACCCCTCCACCAGGTTTGAGGGCTTATGCCTATATAAGAAATTAGTATTTACTAACTATAGGTGCAGGCTTTGCTGGGTGGTTAAGAAGTTCACTTCATAACCATATGGTTCTAGGTTCAGTCCCACTGTGCAGCACCTTGGGCAAGTGTCTTGTACCATAGTCTCGGATAAACTCAAGCTGTATGAGTAAACTTTGCTAAACAGAAACTATGTAGGAGTCCGTTGGATGTTTATATATATATATATATATATATATATATGTGTGTGTGTATATATCAGTGTGGGATTATGCATCGAAAGAAAATGCCATATAGTATTTGATCCGTCTTGATTACATCTTTTTATTCCCTGCCGACTATGCCTTTTGTCCTCCTCTGAGATGCTTAGCATACCAGACAAAATACTGAGGGTCAATATAATCAACTAAAACCCTTGAAGGCAGTGCCCGAGTATAGCAACAGTCCAATGACTGAAATCAGTAAAAGAATCAAATGATTCTTTTCT
>JAOPJM010521690.1:0-10608 GCA_027124095.1 Muusoctopus leioderma
GTGTGTTTGTGTTTGTCTCACTGTCTTTACGTGCTTGTATGTTTTAAGTCCCGTAACTAGCAATTTGGCAAATAGTGACCGATAGAATAAGTAGCAGACTTAAATGCATAAGCAGTGGGGGCGATTTGATCGACGTATACATTCAAGGCGGTGCCCCAGCATGGCTGCAGTACGGTGGCTGAAACCAGTAAAAGAGTAAAAGCGTAATACTCTTTTACACTTTTACTTGTTTCAGTCATTTGATTGCGGCCATGCTGGGACACCGCCTTGGAGGGTTTTAGTCGATCAGATCAACCCAGTACTTATTTTTTAAAGTCTGGTACTTATTCTATCGGTCTCTATTGCCGAACCGCTATGTTACAGGAGGTAAACAGACAGATACGGAGACAAACACACACACACACACACACACACACACACACACACAAACACACATATAGATATATTTAAAAAAGATTAAAACAGATTAACACTGACCTGATGGTCAATGTTAATCTTTTTTTTAAAGATTTTTTCATAGCGTTAATAATCTTTAATTTCTGAAAGATACTCTTTTAAATATATATTATATATATATATATATATATACACGATGGGCTTCTGCAGTTTCCGTCTACCAAATTCACTCACAAGCATTGGTCGGCCCGAGGCTGTAGTAGAAGACACTTGGCCAATGTGCCACGCAGTGGGACTGAACCCGAAACAACGTGGTTGCGAAGCGAACTCCTTAACCACACAGCCATGCCTGCGCCTATTTCAATATCATTTATTTATGTTGGATTCACTATATAGTAAGTAAGTAATGGGTGTATCTCCCCTCATCTCTATCTCCTCTGAGGCTTAATTACCAGTCTGTCTTGTCCCAACTAACCTCTCTCCTATTAGAGTGGGGGTTTCATCTTTTTCAACTAATACGCCTCAATTTCATTTTAGTATACATCCCTTGCACCTTAATGCAACCACTGATGCCATTAATGAGAGATGCATCCGCTTTGCAGGACATCGCTGGAGAGCTAAGCAAGAACTCGTTAGTGATGTCCTCCTATGGACAACCCAAACACGGATATACTCGGGTTGACCATCCAGCTCTGTAGACACGGGATGTTGCTTTGCTGACATTCCAAGAACTCGTTAGTGATGTCCTCCTATGGACACCCCGACACGGATATACTCGGGTTGGCCATTCAGCAAAAAACGTGAATCGACCAGCTCTGTATAGACATGGGATGTTGTTTTGCTGACCTTCCGAATGCTATATGGGATCGTGGTGGGTGACGTGACTGAATCAGGCAAATCTGGAGCAGCTAGACCAGATGATGATGATGATGATGATACATCCATTTATTTTTCTGCAATCGGCATATTAAATGAGAACGTACAAGTTTGTGGTAGAATAGATCAGAGAATGTTGTACCCCAAATATGAGACACCTGGAGAGATGGTGAATTGTACACTCACTCAATCTAGACCAGCACAGAGAGAAGCTAAACTTAATCCAGTCAGCCTCAGCTTTTTTAAGAGTTGTCTTGGCAATAGACATAATGCAGTGCCATAATATAAACCAGCCCCTTCCCAACAACTGGCCATCCATACTCTTGTCACAAAGTTAATGATGTACCATTGATTTTCTTCCCTTCAGTTCTACATCTATCTTTCTGTACTCAAATTTCAGTATGAGGCCAACTTTGCCATTCATCTTTTCGTGGTAGATAAAATAAAGTACCAGTCTAGGGCGGTGGACTGGCGGAATCGTTAGTGTCAGAGAGGATGCCTTGCGGTATTTGTTCCGGCTCTTTGCGTTCTTAGTTCAAATCTCATGGTGGCCTATTTGGGCAATAAACTTAATCCGTCACCCGGTTTAACACCACCACCTGGCCCTTGGGTGCCTTTAGAGAAGTCACTCTGTTGCAAGTATTGAGGTCAGGTTTCTGGTCTGAGGATATCTTCCTCATTCCCTCCCACCAGTCTCGGAGGCCCTGAATAAAGGGTGATGGGCAGTGCCTTCCCTCCAGACTAAGTGATAAAAAAAAAATTACCTCCTTCAATAAAAGTAGATTCACAACCTTTTAGCACATTATAAAAACTGGATAAACCTATTTGAACAATAACACTTCCTGGTTATCAGGATAACGATACTTGACACATATTTCACTCCCCCACATCAGCAACATTTCCTGGTCACCATATCAATATGATAATAGCAGTCAGATGCAGAAAATGTCTGGATTTCACTCCAGTATCTCAACTTTTTAGTTTTCTTTTTGTTTACTATATGATTTAAGTGCTGTAATTTTATTCCATCCCTCATTCAAACTGTAAGTTGAGGGTTGTTAATAACAGATAGTGAAAAAACTGACCCACCACAGAAATATAATTATCATCGTCATTTATATCCGCTTTCCATGCTGGCATGGGTTGGACGGGTGATTTTGGTCCAAGTCATTTCCTATTTGGAGTCACCACTCTCCTAGATGGGTTGGAAGCCCTCATCTCACTGGAATGTTTCATTTGGCTCGGTTTCTATGGTTGGATGCCCTTTCTAACAACCACTTTACAGAGTGTACTAGCTGCATTTTACAGTGGCACCAACATTAAAGAGGTTGTCGTGTCCACAACACTACACGACTAAAGAGTCCTTTCTACTCTAAGTTGTCTTCGCTGATCCCCAACTACTTTTACAGAGTGTGTCATGCCCATAACATGACTAAAGAGTCCTATCTACTCCACGTTGTTTCCGATCACTAACCACATTACAGGGTGTATATTATCGTGGCACCAGCACTAGAGTGCCTTGGTCTCCTGCAGGCTAAAGAATCTTCTTTAATATGATAAGCACTATATACTCTGAAGCGTAACATTTTCACCATGTGTCGAAGTCTTATTTCCACAACTGATAAATTCTGCAGTATAAAGAATTCTTATCGCGACAACCAATTATTGTGAATTCCAGCAAATATACCTACTTCCACACTACCAGTTATTGCATTTTCTTAAAACAATGCAATACCAAAATACAAATGAAAATCTTTTAATGGGATACAAACACACAACCCCTAGTTTTTGAGTGAAATTATATGTATATGTATGTATGGCGAAATCTCCACTGAGAGAGGGGTACCAAAGAAAAGTTACAAGGAGTCCCTGAAGAAATCCCTTGTTGCATGTCACTTTGACTATTGTCAGTGGTGAACTATGGCCTCTCCCTCTGATTGTTAATTAAGCCTGGCGGCACACCATTCGCCAGTCTGTCTCCTCCTTCAAGAATGCTCGCAGGACTGGTCTTGAGGACAAAACCAAATGAAGGGAGAACCATGATACAGCAACACCGAACCTAGAACTGAATTTCCCTCGCAGCCGGTCCCATATTGGACTCTTCAGCTACCAGCAAGCATGCAATAGACGTGACAAGCCAACTTCTTAAACCTTCATTTGCAAAGTCAAGTGATGATGATATATACATATATAAAGGCATGACACAATTAATATGGTCACCAGTTGACCAACTTAACCAAACTGTCTTTGAGAGTCGCTAACAAATGCAGCTAGGGTTTTGTTTTCTTTCTCCAAGAGGGAAATTTCAATGAAGAATCTTTTGCATCATCATTTTTCCATGCTGGCACGGGTTGGATGAATTTTTTTTTTTGAGCAGTATTCTGTTGTCAACCCTTAAATATGTTTCTAAGGTAGTTTTTCCACTAATCTTTAACCCTTTTGTTACCATATTTCTTATGAAATATACCACTTATGATTTTCAATTAATTTTGAAAACAATAAAGAATTTGGAGAGATTTAGTAAAATAACTAACATTCTTGTTATTAAGTTGGTGTTTGGAACGTAACATAAATTCTTACATAAAATTATAATGGAAGGTTTTAATTTAAATATGAACACTTTAAAACAAATATTTTTTTATAGAACCAGGGGTGGCTTCAGGCGGGTTGGTATCAAAAGGGTCAACTGTTGAACAGCTAATCTGCCGGCCGATTGCCACACACAGGATGTAAACAAACGATCACCTGTAGATTAGCAATGTCAACAATGAAGACTCCGGCATTAGATACAGAACACTTTATTAACCTAACAGCCATTGTTCATAAATGTGCAACTGATAGGGGATTAACTATTTTGATTCTCTTAAAATTTTCTTTACCATGAACCTTTTTACACTTTCAGTCTCGTGAACATTTTTTTCACTACTGGTGTTATGTGGACCTTCGGACAACTGGGTTGTCCCCTTAGTATAAGTACTCTTTCGTGATTAGTGAGTTTTAGTGTTGTAATCTTTCACAATATTTTCCATTCGAATCATTACCAGGTACATTGGCAGCACAGAATTACCATTTACGGGATCCATAACTTCTTTAATACCCCAAAACATAATTTAAATACCATTTTTGAGGTTAGTTAAGATATTTTACCTGATGAGCATTTAGAAAGCACCACCAAGAAGTTAAGGATCTCAATGGGGTGATAGACAATAAAAATGACACATAAGGGAGCATTTTTTAACATTGTCTAAAAGAGCTATAGAGGTGTGCAAACATTATCGATAAACAATCAAGTAAGAATTACGTTAGTAACGAGATCGAATATTGCAGATTTGAATAACCAAAAATAATTTACTATAAACATGTAAGTTACAAGTAAAAAAAATTCTACTTTTAAAGTTGCTTTTTACTGCTCATATTAGGTAAAAAATATCTTTACATATATTAAAAAAACAAAAATAATGTATAAATTATTTATCGGGATTTAAAAAAGATTATAGAAGCGGTAAAATTGAATTCTGTACTTCCTAGTATCTAAATATGATGAAGAACTGCCAAAGTTGTTTCCTGCGTTTACTCAAATGTTTTTCAATGTGAATGATGTCCAGGTACATACATATAAGTGTATAAATATATTTTGTTTGCATTTGTAATTACGTTGTTATCATCATCAGAAGAAAAAACTGAAACAGCATTTCAAATTTTTGTAAAGTGAAACAGGACATAAATTGCTTTCATTATTTGATATGTACTTTTGATTATTTTACTCGGGTATTCTGCAATAAAGTCCTTTTTGTTTATATTAGGGAAGCAATTCCATTGTTTTTTCTCTCAATAGATTTAAACCGGAACACATGGCATTGTTTCTATATTTATACCACATATTAACTTTTATCTAATTTACCACAATTGACAGTGAAATCATTCTACATACAATGTGTAAAAAATATTCCCATAAAATTTCCAAATCAAGAACTTTCGTTTACATTTACATCAAATAAATGATTCAAATTTTTAAAGAAGTCAAAATTAATTAATAATTTAATCAAATATCGGGTATTGCGTTTTAAAATACTAGGATTCTTAAATTCTCGTATTATAATCCGTTAAGCAAAATAAAATACAGGTAAAAAGGTTAAAATTCAGCAAAAATAATTTTAAACAAAAATAAATATCTTATTTTCAATCATGTGAATATATTTTTTTTTTATTTGAATAATTAATAATTATTAAACTAAATCATTATTTAATAAACTAGTGATCAGCATATTTTCATAATTAATAACCTAATAGACATTTAATCAACATTAAATTTCATGTAATAATTTCTCTAACCAATTAACTTCCTAAGCAATTATTTTTTAAATTTAAAAGTCATTTAAAACTTTCTATATCTAATTACAAGTAAATTTATTAATTCATTCCGTGTATTTAAAAACGAAAGTATTACTCAAATAAAGTATGTAATTATTTAACTAATTTATCATTACAATTTGCGGAATAATGACCAAAAGAGATGTGTTTAATGTTGCAATGTTTTTATAAACAAAACCACGTGGATAAAATACCCGGGAAATACAAAATAGGCTTTAAAATATAAATACAAGCTACTTTATATATATAGTTTAAGTAAAAACTAACGCATGTCTTTATAAACTTTGAGGGGGGTCACGAGAGCAGGTGGAAAATAATTTATAAAAAGACAAGTGCTTCCTAAATTAGAAAAGAAATATGTATTTAAATATTATTTGCATATATATTAGCCAATTAACCATATTATTTATCACATAATTAAAAATATTCTGGCGTCATCATATCCGGACACTTGATATTTTTGGGGGTAATTAAAATTATATGAATAAGCTAAATTTCCCAACGTAGTTAAGTGAAATTACAAAAATGTTCGATTTAGGTGAAATATAATTAAAACTATTCAAAATATTAAATTTTAAAATGGTTAAAATGTGTCCCACGTGTAACGACGTAAAAAAAAGCCAAGGTCGAATGAAAGTCATCTGATTAAACTCGCGCTTGGTCTAATTAATTAATTAGACAAGAAACGGCTCTAATAAATATAAGCGTTCAATTAATTATATATAGGGGGATGCCCCCAGCCTAATAATAACCAAGTAAATATAATAGGTGATATTATATATCTAACGTTGAACTTCCATGGCAGTAAGCAAGACAGAGGAAGCAGGGGGTGGAAATGAAGACAAGTCTCCATTGAAAAACAAATAAACCTTTATGGCTTAATTAAACAGTCCGTAATATTTTGTTGAAGGATTTCCCCCCCCCCCACCCCACCTGTAAACCGAAGAAGAAAAAAATATATAACCAGCAATATATATAACCATCAAAAGATGCACGTGTAAAACAGAAAATGCTCGTAAAGTGATCGACCACGCCTAGTTATTAAAGATTGAAGAAAAAAAATATATATATATAAGGAGCAGCAATGAAAACAAGTGCGGGGATAATAAAACATTTAAATACAATACTTAAAATATATCAATGAAATCACCCCCACCAAAAAACTTATACAAGGTGGCAGATAAGTAACTCCCGGATTACATATGTTCAAAAAAAAATGTTTTATTAATAAATTTAATACAAATGTACTAAGTTAGTTCAACATATACATAAAGTTTATAATTTATATCCATGTTGATCCAGGAGGCTTAGCTGCAGTCGATGCGGTACAATGAATGAGTTCAGGGAGTTACTTGCCACTGTATATATATATATATATATATATATAGTGGCAGATAAATAACTCCCTGATAATAATGCATAGCTGATATACAGTTTATGATTCATGTTGAGTATCAATCATAACATATGCATGCTATATATTTCTCATTCAAGTATCAAATCTAATCATAAAAATATTTTGGTTTCATGAGCCTCTATCTAATCCGGGAGTTACTTATCTGCCACCCTGTAACAACCAAGAAACAGAACGGACGTGAAGAAAGCGACGATGGCAGCGAAGAAAATAAAATATAAAAGCCTTCTTCAGTAATGTAGAAGTATCAGTAGTAGTAGTAGTAACAACACTACCACAAGTAGTAATAGTAGTCGTAGCAATTAGCAAAGTCCACTAAAAAAACAAAAACAAACAAACCTCTTCTGTGGCTTTTTTTAAATTATTATTTTTTTTGGTTGTTATTCCTCCCGTTCAACGTCGTTTAGTGTAAAATATTATTATTAATTGTAAATATTATTATGATTATGATGATAATAATGATGATGATGATGATGACATTATCACGTGAAAAACTGCGACGGCTGTAATAGTAGTAAAATACATCATGGCCGACAACTACCGACCGGAAACAATGGCACTACTACTACCACCACAGCCGCCATACACACACAAGCAGCAAACACGTACATATTTTTTTTATCTTTCTTTCTTCAAAAATAAAAACGGATCTTCCACAAAATATTCCAAAATCGAGGTTAAAAAAAATATATAAATTACTTCAATCGAAATGTCAACAACAAAAAAAAGAAAAAATTAATCGTAATTAATCCCCATTTGTGTTTATGTAAATAAATAAATAAATCAAATCGAAATGTACTTCTTAAGCAGAAGAGAGGGATAGTAGTAGTAGTAAATAGTGAGTGAGGTGTCGTCGTCATCTACATTGATTTCAATAGAGTGACACGAGAGCAGAATGAGGTGGGAGGAGGAGGCTAAGCCTTCTCACTGCTGCTAGCTGACATGCTGTAAAGAGAGAGGAGGAAGGAGGAGGAGGAGCAGCAGCGCAACGTTTTACCTCTCTCACCCCTTGCCACGTACGGCTTACTGCAACTACTACTACTACCACCACGTCGTAGTCAGTCAGTCACTCAACAAGCTTTTAGAGGTAGTAATAGGATGAGAGAGAGAGAGGAAGAGTGGGAGAGAAAGATGGCCTCTCAATTTTCAATGTTATAATACAATAGCCATTTTTTTTTTCTCAGTTTTTCACAAACCCAATGGCTAATAAAATGCTAAAATACTCATAATCTTTACCTGGAAATGGTTGAAAAGTTAGTGGATCGGTCAGGAGAGGGTTCTGGAAGTAATTTTGGTGGAGATATTCTGTTCAAGTCGGTGTATTTCTTTAGCAGCAAGTGTCGGTGGTAAGGCAGCGTCGTGTCGATGCAAGTTGAAATATGGCGGCCATCTTTACAATGTATGTGTGTATGTGTGTGCGTGCGTGCGTGAGTGTGTGTGTGTTCGTCTCAGTAGAATGTATGTATGTGTTAATGTGGTGAACAGTGTATGTATGTGTGTCTCAATGGTGGTGGTAGTCTTCTTGTATTTCAGGCAAGGAAGTCCGACGATAATAACCAAGGAATTATGGGATACAAGTGAGTATATTTGAACAGGGGAGCCCTCTCTGCTTAGCTATGTTCTATGTGACGTGGTCTAAAGACTACTTTCAGCCTACTAACACACACACAAATACACGTAGTAGTGGTGGTTTAATAGATTGGCTGGTTGGCACATTACTTATACTAAACATATTATTGGTTCTTGCCATCAAGAAGCAGCTCTTGTACAATTCTCCATTAAAGACAGGCAAAATCCAACTTGTTGATCGATGCCTCTGACCAAGGAGACGTCATAAGAGTTCACCTGACACACACACCTTAGATGTACTTTCTCTCATAGGGTCTGTGTATGTATATATATATATATATATACACACACACACACATATATATATTATACATGTGTAGCATCAGGAAATAGATATATATCAATGACATTGCAGGAAGGGTAGACCTTCATCCAAATATACATCTATTAAGAATGTAGAGACAGACATTCATTGAAAGTGAATCATCAAATGATCACCAAACAACATTAACCCTTCATCATTCCACACAAGTCTGAAAACCAATGATAGTACAATGGACAGTAAAATGGCCAAGACCACTTTGGAGTAAAGGTGTGAACCCAATACTACCATTGAAGGTGAATCATGAAATGAAATGATCACCAAACAACATTAACCCTTCATCATTCCACACAAATCTGAAAACCAGTCAAGACCACTTTAGAGTAATGGTGTGACCCCAATACTACAATTGAGGGTCTAGACAACAATAGTCCATTGAAGGTGAATCATGAAATGATCACCAAACAACATTAACCCTACACCATTCCACAGAAGTCTGAAAACAAGTGATAGTACAATAGGCAATGGTGGAAGGACCAAGACCACTTTGGAGTAATGAATGGTGTGACCCCAATACTACAATTGAGGGTCTAGACAACAATAGTCTCATTGAAGGCGAATCATGAAATGATCACCAAACAACATTAACCCTACACCATTCCACAGAAGTCTGAAAACAAATGATAGTACAATAGGCAATGGTGGAAGGACCAAGACCACTTTGGAGTAAAGGTGTCACCTCAAGACTATTAGTTAGTATTATGGATGGCATTGGTTTAATGCAAGCTGGCCTAAGGTGCGGACCCGGAAATGGACATGAGGACAAAAGGTTTTAGACCTTGTCAATATATAAGGCCAACACAATTGTGGCTTTAGAATATATACACACACACATATATATATATGGCAAAAGTATACTAAAGAATATTTCTATAACAGTCTCTAGATAATAAATTAAATAAGAAAAGCATTCTCTACACAGGGGTCCATGTCACCATGTGACATCTCACAACTTTCACATATGTCATATATACAGACATATATGTTATGTATGACAGTAGAATGTTATATTTGAGACAATTCTACACCTACAATTTACACATTTCTGTACAAATATGAAAGAAAGAAAATAAATAAATAATAATAATAATAATAGTCAACTCTGAAATATAAAAAGCATGCAGTACACAAAGTATTAAAAAAAAACTAAGACAATGTTGTTCTTCAATTGAAATGATTTTATTTATATGAAAAATGATAAACAAACCACATGTGTGGGTCAGATTCATAGAATATCAACAAATATATATATATATATATATAACAATGGTAACAAAGCATTTATATACATAACACATCACATACTTAAGGACTCTTGTACGTATACAAACATAAGGACACCATCATAAAGCATTCAACATCTGTATCCCATAACACCTAATTTACTGGAAAAACCAATAGCTTAAACCTGTATATACATATGTATATATATATATATATATACATATACACACATTCAGAGAGCAGGCCATCACAATCCAATGTAATCAATATATATAAAAATATACATTAAGTAGCAGTGTCACATTAGACCCCACTCTTCCCTCTCTCTCTCTCTATATATATATATATTATATATGTCTATGTATAGATATATATA
>JAOPJM010521700.1:0-10607 GCA_027124095.1 Muusoctopus leioderma
CAGCATTTTATGGTCGGATGCCCTTCCTGTCACCAACCATACTGTTTAAGTATGGGAATCTTACCACCGAATTAACGAATGGCTGGGCATTTTATTATTTGGAAATGTAAACAAACGTCACTGGCCAATTTCAGTGATAAACGATGTCAAGCGATGACAAGCCTATGCACGCACACGCACACACATATATATATATATAGGCTTCTATACAGTTTCTGTCTACCAGTTTCACTCAAAAGGCATTGGTCGGCCCAAGGCTATAGCAGACGATACTTGCCCAAGGTGCCACGCAGTGTGAGAGAACCCAGGACCACATGGTTATGAAGCAAACTTCTTAACCACACAGCCATGCCTGCATCTATACATTTTCTAATTCTGTTAGAATTTAGGAGTGTGCAGGGATTTCCACATGTTACATTTAAATTTCGGCTTTTATGCCACTACATTTGTTTACATTGTACTGAATAATGGTTTTTAACATATGCAACTTCTCTTAGACACATTGTTATTTCACCTGTTTATATAAAATAATACTAACATAACAAATTTGAAAACAATCCTACACATCTGAGCAGTTATTATGAATAGATGACATACATATGCTTTTTCCACCACCAAGAAAATGTTTACTAGCCACAGTGGGAAGTTCCTGTTGTTAAATAAGACATCTGAGGCCTCAACTGTAGCTTGCTTCCCTATCTATGACACTATACTTGTCTCAAAGTCAGCCCTGGTCAAGCAGATCTATAATTAAAGGCAATCCAACTGTGAACATTCCATTTTTTCTATATCCATGGCTACATTATGCAAGGTGTTCTTCCTCTATTTTTAAAGATGGTAGGGTGTGATTTGAGGAGATTTGGATGCTATTTCTAGCAGGTTGAATGACTGCAGAGAGGCTCCCTCGGTGCTGTTTATCCATGTTAAATTTAGAGTATTGCCTCTTATAAACTTAATGTTTTTTTGTTTTATTTTGTTTTTTTCCAGTAATCCCTTAATTGTAGATTATAATTATCTACCTAGGTTATAATTATTCACAAGTTTGTTTACCTATCAAACAATAACTCTCAAATTGTATACATATACAAATTCATTACAAAATTTTAACTCTACAACAATACCTTAAATGACTAAATTAAAGATATGTTTCTTGTATAATATTGATTTCTAACATTGGCACAAATTTAGTGGGGAAGGGTATACTTGATTAAATCAACCCCAGTACTTGACTGGTACTCTATTTTATCAACCCCAGAAGGTTGTTAACCACAATGGGATTTGAACAACTTCTTGTAAAATATTTTTTTAAATGTAATAAATAAATAAAATAAAACCATTGATGGCATTATGCGGCTATTGGATTCTTGGTGATTTTGCTGGTTTCAAGATATTTTGGAGAGAATACACAGGATAAATTTTTCTATTGACCTCTCAAGGCCTATATGACGACTTGAATTAACACTAACAGCTAATAAAACACCCATATTGACCCTCTCGTTACCATATTTCTAATGAAATACACTGCCTATGATTTTTAATTAATTTTTAAAATAAACAAGAATTTTGAGGTCTTTAACTAACTTTCTCATTATTAAGTTGGTGTCTGAAACATAACTTAATAAGTTCTTACATGAAATTATACTGGAAGGTTTAAATTTAAATATGAAAACTTTAAAACAAATGGTTTTTTTATCATAGAACTAGGGGCAGTTTTAGGTGAGTTGATATCAAAAGGGTTAATTATACATTGATCATGCTGGTTAGAGAGTTGATCTGTACCTGCATCCAGCTAGATGGACTGAGACTGAATGTCTTTTCCATGGACACGGCTTAACACTGGTGATGAGATATGAACCCTCGACTCTGCTGTTGGTAATCCAACCTGTTGACTCAACCACCTGCTACTCCATGTCTACAGTATTGGTCATAATTCACCATATATTATTCACCGTTAATGTATTATTGTATTAATTTGGAATAATGGTGCATCAATCAATAGAAAATGTACTCTTTAGGTATATAATTTACATAAATCTGATATAAATATGTTTTGGTATATTATAATGCATTTTTGTTTGCTTTTAGTCAAATTAATGTAAATGTTCTTTAGAAGTTATAGACATATCTGGAGTTAATATTTCTGCTGCTACCAGAGAACAAATTGTGGTTTTTACAAGAAGGTTACAGCTATTGCCAGATTGGCACCGGACTTGGAGAGTCCATTAACACAGTAGAACGATTGCTTAAATTAAATCACAAAGATAGATTGATATTTTCCACCTAGGCAGCACATCAGTGGCAGCATGTGGTGTTTTCGAATGAATCCACCCTTACTCAGTTCTCTGAATTTACATGTCATGTTCACAGACACCTGGTAAGTGTTTTGACCAAACATACATAACCTCTGCTATAAAAATGTATCCCAAGGTGATGATATGGAAAGCAATAGCTACTACTGAGAGATGTGGTTTATGGGTTATGCCTACAGGAACAACAATAAATGGAGCCACATATCGTCAAATTCTTCAGGAGAAGCTGTCAGATTTCATGCAGATGAAAAGAGTTCAAATTCTAGGGCCATGGCCTGGAAACAGCACAGATTTGAACCCAAATGAAAATTACTGGACTATTTTCAAACAACATGTTGCTAGAAACAATCTAACTCAATCTTGATTGAAGCCATTAAATTGGTTTGTTGCACTGAAATAATCACAGAATTGACTTCTAAACTGGTTGAATCAATGCCTCATTGGATAGCTTCTGTCCAGCGGGCAAGGGGAAACACGAAATATTAAGAAATGATGTATTTAACTTGTTACTATTCATTCTGTGTTGTTGAGTAATTATTATTGTAATATTCTATTATTCTTTTACTTTGTTTCAGTCATTTGAGTGTGGCCATGCTGGGGCACGTGCAATAATTTGTTTTCCCTGAAATTTTCATATTTTCCTACTGTATAAGGAATTATGGCCAATAATGTATATAAGAAATAATAATGGCAGGGAAGCCAATGGTAGAGATTCTACATGGTCGTTCGACCTGTTAAAAATAACAGCCAAATCTTCCTCAAATCACACCCTACCGTTTTAATTAAGGAAGGGACGCAGGTAATGTTGTAGTTTACGTTCGTAAAATAAAAGGAGAAAGAAAGTGTGGAATGAGGAAGAGTGTCAGCTGAGAGTTCCTAAACTACATGATGTATGTATGTATGGATGCATGCATGCATGAATGCTTGTATGTATGTACGTACGTACGTATGTATGTCATCCCGACACAGTACTTGTTCTCTGTCATTCTCAATGTCTAGTACTCGATTACTCGAATCTTTGAGCTACTCTAGGTATTCCCATACTTCTTGATAGCATCAGTAAGTCTTCTTTACCTCACCAACATCTCCCAAAGATATGTACTTATATCTCTTTTGTTTGCTTTGGCAGCTTTATATACTAATATATCTAATTGACAAGGAACTCTCAGCGAACACTCTTCATTATTCCACTCTCTCTTTCTC
This sequence comes from Muusoctopus leioderma, assembly GCA_027124095.1. Lineage (NCBI taxonomy): Eukaryota > Metazoa > Mollusca > Cephalopoda > Octopoda > Octopodidae > Muusoctopus > Muusoctopus leioderma. Next base: position 3,513 of record JAOPJM010521700.1, read on the forward strand.
CCTCTTATATTTTACGAACGTAAGTTTATTCTACGACGTAAACTACAACATTACCTTGTCCTACATACTCCTAAAAAGACAGGATGGTCACAGGTGGAATACCTGTGAATGTTGGTCTGCTCGAAAAACAACATCAATAATGACAGATATAATCTTGTAGTGCACCTGAGCACTGTATACAATAACCTCATTTACCAGTCAAGTACTGGGATTGTTGGCCTTGTGCCTGAATTAGAAATTATTATTATTATTTTTTTTTTTTAAGTAGTATAAGTGTTGCTGGGAATTAAAACAGACGAAAAAAAATTTAAGTGTTGATGTGACAACAATCGAACGGAAAAAAATAAGTCAGGGTCAAATCTAATTTTGCCAGGGGCAACTTTATAAGACATTCAGATAGACAAACAGGAAGGGAGATATATATATATAGAGAGAGAGAGAGCACGCGCGTGTGTATGTGCGTGATTTGTGTGTTCGTGCGTGTATGTGTGTTTCAGAGAGAGAGCTCTTTGCATTTCTTTTTTTACATATATTAATCTAAAATTGGCTTATAAAATGAATATTTCAGAAGAGCAAATTACAAAAAAAAATTTTTTAAAGAAAAAGAAAAGAAAAGAAAATAAATACTAAAATAGCATGAATAGATTAAGCGTACTCATTTAACTGTTACAATCGAGTGAATTATAAATTATCAGATCCAGAGCCGAAATCTACTTATATTGATATATAATCGTGCAAATGAATCAATCCGAATTTTAAAACTTTGGAGAAAAATGTGTTCGTGAAATAATAAAATAACTGCTTTTCCTAAACGTAAGGTCTAAACGTTTAGAATACCAGAATAACAAGAAGATAATTAAGAGCATCAACTAATTTAATAGAAACAATTTGAGATTAATTCTACGAAAAATATAATTAATTACTCACTTCAGAGAGAATTATATAAGCCTTTTTTTTAATGAGCACCGAGAAGATGTATAGCACATTGCTTGAGGAAATTTCATACATCTAATAATGTACACCTGAGAACTTTTTACAAGTGGGCAATGAAAGTATAAAACAAATAGAAAAAAAGAAAAAGAAATACGAGTAAATATTTACGAAACCGAAACCTAGGGAATGAAAGAAATAATCTGTGATCCACTGACCGATAGTGTTGATAATTGGTAAAGAAATGTTTAAAATTAAAACGTGAATACATAACTGAGAATACATTTATTAAGCGACCTTTTAACGGGTTTTTCTTCTCATGTATTGTTTATTAAGCAGGTGCGATGGGGTTTGTGCGGGTGACATTTCTGCAAATAACTCGTGGACTATATTGATAGTTTACAGTGACTGGACAGTGTTATGTGGTTATGTGTCAGTTATGCTTTTCTGAATAATATTAGTAAGATGAGTGAAGGGAAATTAAATATAACTTGCCAATGCAGGGATATTATTTCACAATCACTTTAAAATGTTTATTACGGAAAATAACAATAAAGAAAATATTTATTACGGAAAATAATAAAGAAAATATTTATTACGGAAAATAACAATAAAGAAAATAAATAAATAAAAAGAAAAAGTGTGATAGTGAATTAAGTATCGACAGGTTTTAATGTATCGACATTAAAACCTGTTGATACTTAATTTTGCAATTATAATACTCCCACTATTGTTTCACTTCACCTGCATAACAAAAGTACAAAGGAATGGTTTAACTGTAATAGCTTCCCATTTCCTTTACCTAACAATCTAATTTCGTGTCTATGTAAGCAATAATCTTTATACTCTCACGATTTAACATGAAAAAGTTTTTAACTGTTTTAGTATCAGCTATATTGGTCCTATGATAAACTTTTTAAAATAACTCTTTTCTGCATTTTCTTTTAAGCAGCACTGTGTATCAGATATAGAAGTTACTTAAATTCATTCCAGATATTTTGGTTGAGTTAGTTAATCTCTTGAAACATTTCTTCAAGCATTGAAGCAGACAGACAAAACACCTCACCTAACAATCCCCCACCACCACCATTCTACCATATTTGTTAACCTAGTTTTGATATTCCAGTCAGTAAATTTGAAATGGCCACACATTCAAACAAACACATAAATGTTTGCATATATTTATACTTATAAAGTTGCACTCTGTATTAACAAAGCCATCAACAAGGGTAGTGTAGCGAACCAGCTGATCAAACATCCTTCCTATGAATTATACTTTAAAATAATCATCTAAATTTGAAAAGGTGGTGACTTGGCAGAGTCTTTTAAAGCGTCAGACAGAATGCTCTGCGATATTTCTTCTGGCTCTCTGAGCTCAAAACCCACCAAAACCAACGTTGCCTTTCATCATAACAAGATCTAAATTTGAAGCTTCTTTACTAGAAAGCTCCATATTTGAAGCTTCTTTACTAGAAAGCTCCATATATCCCCTCTTCTACTTGATTTTCTTTCTCTTCTTCACCAATGGTCTTTAGTCAATTATCACTAATAACCTTTATGGGGAACAGAACTCTCATTGCTTTACCTCTTTTAAGTGTAACATCTTGTATCCTACTGAATTAAGTAGTTTCTGGCAGATTCACATATTTCAACAATATCAGACTTCATCATCATCATTGTTCAACATCCTGAGATCTGCTTCCACCACCTCTACCCATGTCTTCTTTGGTCTACCTCTTCCACGCATTCCTTCCACTTATATAACTTGGCACTTCTTCACCCGTCTGTCATCACCCATATGCATTACAAGTATGTAACAACGCAATCTTTTCTCTTGCACACTACATATAATTCCTCTTATACTCAGTCTTTCTCTCGACTCATATGTGCCTCATCGTTCATGCACATTAACATTGCACATCCAGCAGATCATACTTCATTTCTTTCCAACCTTCGCACATCCTTTGCATTCAATTCCCAAATCTCACTACCACATATTCCAATAGAGATTTCAGAGTTGGTTACTGTTAACAGAACATTATTTCAGACTGCATCATACACCTATTTCCTAAAAGCAACTCCTAGTATAAAGGATCTAGTAACTGAGAGGACTCACTATCTCAACTGACTTCACCTGGACCAGTCAATTAGAGAGCCTTAACATGGTTAATAAACCTGCTAGAAATAGCAGCCAAATCTCCTTGCCATCTTAAGGATACATTGGTCCTAGATAATAAGAATAAAGTGGTCCTAAATACGCTACATCTGAATAAAAAATGAGATGGTCATGGCTGGAACACCTTTGATCATAGTTAACTTGGGGTTAAACAACAACAGCAACAATTTTACCTGGAAACCCTCTTTACCCTTTTTTAATGAAAATGTTCAATTCCTAGCCAACTTTATGCTGTGCTTTGGCTTCTACTGCTACTCTAATGAACAGTTCTTCAGAACTCACAAACTTTCAGTCAATACCCTTCTTTACACTTGTGTCTTTCTTCTCTGTTTCTCTCCCTAAATCTCATGATCAACTCTATGTATAGTTCTGAATGTCAAGCACACACAACTGCACTGTTCCTTCAACGTTTCAAGCTCCATATTAAATATGGTGATCCCATTCATTAATGCTGCTCCACTTACACAGTTTTAATCCATGTTATAGGCAATGCCCTTCCTCCTCAGACATGATGATCCAAAAATATAATATACACACTGAGAAGGATTCAATAAAAAAAAAAAAACATTACACCTACTCTATATGTTTAAGGTCAATGCCTCCAGTAAGCTGAAGAGACTCTCACCTTCACAACAATTTCTTGGTATTAAGTGGATTTTTTGTTTTTTTTGTTTTACTGCTTAGTCTGGAGGGAAGACAGTCCCCATCTCTCTTTTTTCAGGGCCTCCGAGACTGGGGGGACGTGGGAAGGTATCCTCAGGCCGGAGACCTGGCTTGAATGCTTGCAACAGAGTGGACTCAGCTAAAGCACACAAGTAGGCTATGGCAGGATTTGAACTCAGAACGCAAAGAGCCAGAATAAATTCCACGAGGCGTCTTATCCAATGCTCTAACGATTCTGCCAATCCACCAACACAGACTGGTACTTTATTTACCTACCCCAAAAGAACAAACGGCAAAGTTGATCTCGGTGGGATTTGAACTCAGAGCGCAGATAGGACAACAGTCTATCTGAGGTAACATTCTCAGATAATCCAATATTTATACTTAGATAAACTGAGTCACATAGAATTGAGTGTACTGCCAAAATTATTGAAACACTTGCAACGGTTTGAAACTCAAGATTTATGAGCTAGTAGTCCAAAACTGTATGCACTCAACACCACCTTGTTTCTTGCAAGTATTTTATATCCATTTTTCCATGCCAGCATGGATTGTATGATTCTCATCGGAGCAACTGTTTTTACTTTAAAGTGGTCTTTCGACTATTAACAATTGAACTGTGCTGCAGAAGTAGAACCTGTTTGTCAATCAGGCAAACTGGAGCAAAAAGAGTTATATGTCTGACTCAGGAGCAGATAAAATACCTATAGTAAGGTTTGAACTCATAACTACATGGTAAGAAGTCCAGCACCTGAACCTCACAACCACTGTGCCTCAGTAAAACAATAATTCTGCACCAGTGTGATCCACATTGCTAACAACTTAACCAACAAGTGTTGTGTGAGACACACAGAGAGAGAAAGAGAGAGAGAGACAGACAGACAGACAGAGAGAGAAAGAGAGAACAAAGTCTATCACAGGTAACTTCCTTAGAAAGACCTGGTACCTGTCAAATTCAGGTAGATAGAATCATTGGAGTGGATAGCTAAGTTAGGCCCCCTGGTAATATATGTAAAAATATTGATGGATTCTGTCAGTTTCAACGATGAGTGTCCCATTGTTTGATCAACGGAACAGCTTACTCATTGAATTAATGTGTGCGACAGCTGAGTATTCCACAGACACATGCACTCTTAACATAATTCTCAGGCCGAATCAGCGTGACACACAGTGTGACAAGGCTAGACCTTTGAATTACAGGTACAATCCATCCGACGGGCTTCCATACAGTTTCTGTCTACCCAGATTCACTCACAAGGCTTGAGTCAACCCAAGGCTATGGTAAAGACCAAGATGCCATGCAGTGGGATCAAACCTGGGACCTTGTGATTATCCGTGCTATTTGAAGACAAGAACTCCGGGGGGGGGGGGGGGTCAAATCTAAAAACAGCAAACAAGGGAAATGACTCCTACAATATCAGTTGATCGCAGTTAGGAGTGGACCTTGTCTTTATAGACAACTGGTGAAAGCAACGGACATGTTTCAGTCTTGTTAGATCTCATCAGCAAAGCATATTCACTAGCAGTTGGCTTCACACACTTTTTGTTTAACAAATGAGAGAAAGAATACCCAATACATGTTGTAGAGTATATTTATTTGTTTGAAGCCGGAGATTCACTCCATTGCTACTCAGTGTTCCTCCCTTGATGCGATCTTCCAGGTGACAACAAAAAAGAATTATTTTTGTTGTCGTTGAAAGATCGTACACTGAGTAGTGACAGAGTGAATCACCAATTTTAAACAAACATATAATTCCTTCACATCTACAAATAAATACGATAACCAAAGTTTTACAGAAACACCTGCCATTAATCCATTCTTACATCTCAGCTAGCTGAGGGTTGTCGTATAGAACTGAAAAGAAAAAAAGAATGAAAACTTTCCATTCTTTTACTTAGGATCTATAATTAATACAATGATTTTTTTATGAATTTGCCTTGGATCTATATTTTTTATGTTTAAAAAGAAATCATTTTTCTTCTATTTATATGTCATGTAAAGGCAAGTATAACAAACAACTATTACAGTTGACTTTGATAACAGCTGTTTAAAAACATATCAAACAAAACTTTTAACTGGTGAAGCTGAAAGAATACAATAAGTTGACATTTGACAGTTAGTCGACTCATAAACAATACTATTACTGTTTGTCCTATTTGACAATATTTTTTTCTTTTTTTTTCACTTACATGCAGTGACACTTATTGACATTGAAAAAGGAAGTCATTCCAGCTGCTTTTAATATCTTTGCTAAGAATTGAAGAGCTGAAAAACATTTATTATTGTAAAGTAGCACAATCATTTTCACCCTTCATATGGAAAAAACAAAATTCTCTCTTTTCTCAATGGAGTAATAAAATGGGGTAAGTGCTTTTAACTTTAAATGATAGAAGAGACTATTTTTAATATAACACTATGGCGGGCAGAAAATCTCCAATGAAATTGTTCTACATCAGTCCTAAACAAGGAAAGAAGTCATGTTTCTGAACATGTTTGTGACCTGGGTATAAATATATCTGCTGATGCATCTTTCTCCAAATATATCAACAGGCTGTCAACAACCTACTGTGAAAAAAAATAGCTGGGTACTATGAGAGACCTAACAGTGATGTCTACTCTCTGGAAATCCCTTGTTCTGAATAAATTGGACTACTGCTCACAATTTTGGTCTCCTAGTAGTCTAGGCCTTACTTACCAACTAAAGAGATTGTAAAAAGCATTCCCAAAACAAATAACCAAAGTCAGAGACCTGAACTAGCAGGAATGCTCTGCACATTATATCTATAGTTTCTAGAATGCCAACAAGAATGAAACACCATTATATATATATATGAAAGATTCACAAAGGTCTTGCTCTTCAGTAAACAAAAAGGAATGATCAAGAGAAACAGGAGGTACTGCCAGATCCCAACACTCCCTTCCTCAAATTCCCACATCAGGAAACTATACAGCAACAGTTTAACACAATTATATAACTGCCTCCCAAAATGTTTACGAAATTTAACCAGTTTCCCATGAGACTTTCTTTTAAAGATACCTAGATGTGTTTCTTACTAGTATACTAGATCATCCATTAGTAAAAGGCTATAACCAGAGCAGAGCAGCCTCCTCTAATTACAAACACTAAATATTCAGAAAACCAACAACAACAAAAAATAGGACCCTGGATATACATAGAGTCAACACAGAAAAACGTGAGACATTCAGCTCTGAAGGTGATGCTCTAGTATGGCCCAAGTCATGATAGCTTAAACCAGGGGTCCCCAAACTTTTTAACCCGTCGACCCCTCTAAAGAAAAGGCAGAGGAAGTAAATGCAATCGACA
>JAOPJM010521709.1:0-10606 GCA_027124095.1 Muusoctopus leioderma
AGTCTTAGAGATTATTGATCGAACCACGTATATATATATATATATATATAATAAAATTTACTTTAAGCTGAAATTTCACAAATTTCATCTGAGTTTCACATATTACCAATTCTCAAGCAATAAATGAAATGAATCAACCAATCTTATATTTATCTACAGAATAAAACCCCCAGTATATATGCAATGCACATTAACAATAGAAAACCTTTTTGGCTTGGTTAGACCATGTAACTGTATTCTTCAAGGCTGTCTAACGACATACACCTGCTTCCTTCCTTCTTAACCCTTAACCTTTGCAGGTCATTGGGGGCACCAATGAAGACACAGCCACCACTCTCCTCCAGTTCTCTCTGTCCTCTACCGCTCTCTGGGACTCTGCCAGGTTCATGCCTGTCGGATTCCTTGGACTGTTCCTTGCAAGACCTGATGAGTGGGAGACATGGCGGTACCTTCTCATCTTTTCTTTTCTTGTCAATCGTAAGGAGATCTTGTTTGTAATGTGGTTCACCTGCTGGGTATTTTTTAAATATTTCAACAAAAAATTCCCATTTATGACGACAAAAATGTTGAATATGAGATAAACATTAACAAAAGAAGAAAAACCTTTTGATTTATTTATTTGTTTATCATACGAGGCTGTCCTTCAACAATTAGACATTTAAAAAATATTTCAACAAAAATTTTGATTTGTGTCAACAAAAAGATGATATTAGCTCTCAACAGGTGTTTAAGATGGAATTCCTGTGGAACAATATGTTAATTATCACTGAAATACTAAGGTCACAGCAATCATCACCCTGATTATATTCATCATCATCATCATCATCATCATCATCATCATCATTGGGTCAAGCTTGCTCCGGATTTGCATGACCCTGATCCTCCTCCCATCTCTTATCTTCCATGACATGTGACAGTTGTTCTCGATGACATCCAGTGTTGTCTATTAACTGATTGATCAACGTATGTCTTCGCAGGGTGACCAATGCGATTTTGACCATGTTGGGGTGTCCAAAGTAGAGTGTCACTAACCAGCTCTTCCTTACTTCTCCAACTCTTCTTTCTCTGAAGGTGTCTCATACTTTAGGTAGCTTATGGTGTAATCTTTCTTTGGTAAGGTATTCTTTCTAGGATATATTTGGAATGTTCAAACATTCACAACTTCTATATATCATGAACAACACACTATTAAAACCATCAGAAACTTTACAAATGTTTGGCCTCAAAATCTCTCATGTCAACCACACATCATCATCATCATCATAATCAAAGTTACGTCCCTGGACTTTCCTTCTTGCTCAATCTTCCCATACAGGCACCAACCTACACAAGTTCAAGTTAAACCACTAACCGCATTAACTTCACCAGTCTGGGATAAGCCTGAATATGATATGGGCACTGGCCTTCTTCCTCGAGGAAAAATTGAAGTAAAAAATATATTTTTTGTAATGGGAGATCCATCAACCGAAATTCCACCTCACCATGTTTTCTAAACTCACAAGTGAACCATCAAAGGAAGAGTCATCATTGTCATCCTTTTATCATTATCATCCTTTTATGCTTGCTTTCTATACTGGCATGGGTTAGATGGGTGATTTCGGACCAAGTCAGGTCCTGATTTGGAGTCACCACTCTCCTAGACAGGCTGGTGTCCCATGACCCATTTCATTTAGCATGTTTTCTACAGCTGGATGCCCTTCCTATCACCAACTACCTTATAGAGTGTAGTGGGTGTGTTTTATCGTGGCACCAACATTAGAAAGGTTGTCATATATCCACAACTAAAGAGTCCTGTCTACCCTAAGTTGTCCCTGTTCAATCGCCAAGCACTTTAGAGTGCACTGGGTGCATTATATTGTGGCACCAACACTAGAAAGGTTGTCATATCCACAACTAAAGAGTCCTGTCTACCCTATGTTGTCTCCGTTCAATCGCCAATCACTTTACAGCGTGTACTGGGTGCATTTTATCGTGGCACCAACACTAGAAAGGTTGTCATATCCAAGACACGACTAGAGAGTCCTCTAGTGTTTGATCACCAACAACTTTATAAAGTGTACTGGGTGTGTTTTACCATGGCACCAACACTAGAAAGGTCATGTCCAAGACACAACTAAAGAGTCCTCTCTACCCTTAGTTGCCCCTGATCGATCACCATGTACTTAACAGAGTGCACTGGGTGCATTTTATCGTGGCACCAACACTAGAGAGGATGCCTTGTCACTTGTAGGCTATAGAGTCCTCTCTACTCTACATAGATATGTGTGTAAATGTTTGTCTGTGTTTACATTGGTTAAAGCTGGTGTTGTGTTTATGTCGTGTCACTTTGTGTCCCGTAACTAAGCGGCTTGATAAACAGAGATCGATAAAATAAGTGCCACACTGAAGTAAGCACTCGGGTCGATCTGATCAACGAAACCCTTAAAGGTGGTGCTCCAGCATGGCCGCAGTCCAATGACTGATACCAATAAAATTACACACACATGTATGTGTGTATATATATATATTACTCTTTTACTTGTTTCAGTCATTTGACTGCAGCCATGCTGGGGCACCGCCTTGAAGGTCGATCAGATCGACTCTAGCACTTATTCTATCAGTCTCTATTGCCGAACCGCTAAGTTACGGGAGGTAAACAAACAGATATGGAGACAAACACAAACACATATATACATACACATATATATATATACGACGGGCTTCTGCAGTTTCTGTCTACCAAATTCACTCACAAGGCATTGGTCGGCCCGCGGCTATAGTAGAAGACACTTGCCCAAGGTGCCGCGCAGTGGGACTGAACCCGAAACCACGTGGTTGCGAAGCGAACTCCTTAACAACACAGCCATGCCTATATATACACACATACATAATAGACTAACAACAGAAAACAATTCTACACGGGAAATTTTTTTTTATATTTTTCTGGATAGGAAATTTTTTAAAAATTTGCCGGTCGCCAAACGAAATCATACTAGCTGATGGCTGACGAAAGTGTAAGCACAGAAAATTTATAGCGACATATCTTAGGAATTTAATAATTTTGTTTTGCCGCGTTATTTAACAGACTTTTAAGTCTTTTTGTGCTGAAGAATTCCAAACTAAGGGCAAGTTACCTTACTTCAATTGACTACACCGATGACGCAATATATTAAGTGTGACCGTTAATGACGCTATCTAATTTTACAACACTTATATTTTTCCTTTTCAAATTTGAAATATGTCTGGAAAACTTTTATCAGTGAACTACGAAGTTTTTGGTAAAGTTCAAGGCGTTTTTTTCCGCAAATGTACACAAATTAAAGCCAAAGAGTTGAATTTAGTCGGCTGGGTGATGAATACCAACGAGAAGACTGTGAAAGGCGTCGTTCAGGGTTCAAGAGACAAAGTTAATCTCATGAAAAAGTGGTTATCGGAAGAAGGAAGTCCTTCTTCGTCTATCGAAAAATGTGAATTTTCCAAAGAAGTCTATATCCCCAGCCTAAAATTCAAAAAATTCGAAATATTACGTTAGTAATCAGAAATCAGAAGTCATTTGAAAAACATTTAATATTTTTTTTTAAATTTCTGTATTGTATAAATTATTATTTAATCGTGTTTTTATAGTGTTTAATAGATTCGGCGAAGACTTTTGTTTAAAGAACTAGTTAATAAGACTTGATTCAAGTCTTATTAAAAGCAACAGTCAAAAATGCTTTGCGGTGTTTGGTTGTGTCCTTATGTTCTGCGTTCGAATAGCTTTCATCTGTCAGTGGTCTACTTTGCTTTTCATATTTCCGAGCGCGATCAACTGAGTTGCACTTAAGTACTGGGGTCGAATAAATCGACTATTCCTTTCCCGATAAAGTTTCAGCTTTGTGCCTAACTGAGTTCAAATTCCATGTGTATTTGTCCTTTCAACCTTCCATTGGTGATAGAATGAGTACTGGGGTCGATTAAGTCAATTTCACACTTCCCTCCCTAATGTGACCGTATGCCTATGTTACAAATTGTTATTTTCATGTTTCTGTTTGTGTATTCATAAAATACCGAACTGTTATATTCATCTTGGGTATTGACTTTGTTTCGACTACATACATGTTTAAGAAATATGTTGAGTGTGTACATTTTTTCCTCTCCCAAATAATATTTGAATGCTATGTGGCTAATTCACCGCCTTACTGTTTCTTTTTATCTTCTTTGCACTTTCGTGTGGTATATATTTCTTTGACTTATTCATCTGTGGGTAAAATAACTAGAAAAAAAAGCTTTCGGTTTTACATAACGTGATATTGATGAATAGGTTGAATAAAAATGTCAATTTGCTTATAAAATTTAAACTAATCTGCACGTGTGAATTGTTTACAATGTGTGATTACTGTGTGTTTATTATTTATGTTCCGAGTTCTAATCCTACCGAAGTCGATAAAATAAGTACCAGTCCAGTACAGGTTGGTTAAATCGACTTACTTGCTCCCCCTCCCCCTAAGAATCGTTAGAGCGTCGGACAAAATGCCTTGCGGTATTTGTGCTGGCTCTTTGCGTTCTGAGTTCAAATCCCACCGAGGTCAACTTTGCCTTTCATCTATCCGGGCTCGATAAACAAAGTACCAATCGAGTACTGGGATCGATTTAATCGGCTCACCCCTTCCCAAGACCAGAAATTTAGGGGAGGGATAAGTCGATTAAATCGACCCAGCACTTGACTGGTACTTTGTTTATCGACCCCAGATGGATGAAAGGCAAAGTTGGCGGGGATTGAATTCAGAGCGTAGAGGCCGGAAAGAATACTGCAAGGTATTCTGTCCAACGTGCTAACGATTCAGCCAATCCACCACCCTCATGTGCCTATAATAAAAATAATTATGTCTTTATATATATTGTATCACTTCCTTGCCCCACTTTTCGTTTTTACTTTACATAACTACATATTTGTACAACTCCACACGACATGTTAAACCTTTTTGTAACACGATTTATATGCATGAATGGACCCTAGCTACAAATCAATGAACTGTTTGTTATAATGCATTTAGCGTGGTGCTCTTGCAGTTTCTGCTTGGGGCAAAGCATCTTTGATGTTTGTTAAGTTATACTAGCAGGGGAGATAACTATCAAATATAAAATGGCATTGTGGAAAGATAGCTATAATAATTTCCCAAAATAAATACATAAGTACCTCCCTTGAAAAAAAAAAGAAAAGAAAAAAAATTCAATATTAAAACAAATTTTCAGCAACATTTTTCGTATTAATCGGCTGTTAAAATTTGTTTTTTATTTTCACAGCAATTACAAATTTTTTACAATTTCCAAGTGTTAGGAATATTAATAGACGAGAGTGTGGTGGAATGATTAAATGAATGGACGGAATTTGTTCATATTGTCTCCCACATTAAAATCTCATTAGAATAACTGGGAAAAATTATGCTGGCATGCCTGCATAATAGTAAATAAAGTGGGCGCTAGCATGCTTGATGTAGTAAGCCAAGAAATTTTAATTAACGAAAATCACCCCTTTATTGATGAGAACAATCATTATCTAAATGACTAATTCTGGTAATAAAAAAAAAGACAGGGGAGACAACCCCGAAATTTTAAAATTGAATGTAGAATGCAGTAGGGGAGTGGGTTAAGTATGCCAGCACTCACTTTACTATTAAGTTTTCATATGGCAGACGTCTCTGTAATTTTCTCAGTTATTGAAGATGGATTATCCGTCGGTTTCGATGATGAGTTCCATTGTTCAATCAGCAGAACAACCTACTCATTGAGTTAACATGTAAGTGGCTGAGCATTCCACAGACATGTGTACCTGTAACATAATCCTCAGGCAGAATAAGTGTAACACAGTGTGACAAGGTTGGATCTTTGAATTACAGGTACAATCCATCCGATGGGCAGTTTCTGTCTACCCAGATTCACTCACAAGGCTTGGGTCGACCTGAGGCTATGGTAAAGACATGCCCAAGATGTCATGTAGTAGGATCGAACCTGGGACCTCGTGATTGTGAAGTGAGCTTCTTAACCATTCGGCCATGCTGCATCCCAGTTATTATGCCACTGTTTATTCACCAAAAAATCTATATATCTCTAGTCGTTCTTATATTTATCTGTCACAGTTAAATTATGCTTCACTGATGACGTCTAATAAGACCAAAACATGTCCAAAATTTTCACTGTACTAGTAAAGATCAGATTCACTCCCCACTACATTCCATATTTAATTAAAATTCCGGGGTTGTTTCCCATTTTTTTCTTTCGACCAGAATTAGTCATTTAGATAATGATTGTTCTCATTAAGTGTGTAATTTTAAGTAATTAGAATTTCTTGGTTATTTAGCCATATCTCTAGTATCAATACTGCAAACACCATTATAATTGAGAAATAGAATCGATCAACTGCATCTGTTCCCTGCAAAAATTACCGTATCAATCAAAATGAATCAATATTAAGATACTATAATTAGAACATCTTATCAATTATAGCCACAATACAATTTAGGTAACATCATGGGTTGCATACAAAGTTTACATATACCTTGTATGTAGAGCTGTATTTGTTAAAATTTCTCAGTCTATTTGGAATAGGCCTTCAATTTTCAATTGAACTATAGAAGGTACTTTACAGTTTGCTTATAAATGTATAGTATAATTAGAAGGCATGTTATTTATATGCAATTATTTAGAGAGTGTTATAGCAAAGCTAATCAGGGAGAGAACAAGTTTAAATTAGATGCAGTTTGGGTGTGTGCCCGGATGTGGAACCACCAATGTCTTCTTAAACAGCAACAAGAGAAGTTTTTAGCCAAGAACATACCAATATACCTAGCATTTATTGACTTGGTAAAGGCTTTTGACTGGGTATCATGCTTCGTAGTCTGGTGGGTGTAAGAAAAGTTGGGGTGGAGGAATGGCTTGTGAGAGCTATGTACAGAGGTTCTGTCAGCAAAGTGAGCAACGGGCTCAGTGAGGAATTTAGTGTGCAGATAAGTGGCTATCAGGACTCGGTTCTCTGCCCCTTCTGTTTATTATAGTTCTGGAAGTCATAACAGAAGAGTTCAAGACCAGCTGCTTCTAGGAACTCCTATATGCCGATGACCTAGTTCTCATAGCCAAAGCAGTTGAAAAATTAGAGAAAAAGTTCCTAATGTGGAAGCAGGGTCTAGAATTGAGAGGCCTAAAGGTCAATTTAGCAAAGATGAAAGTTTTAGCAGGTAAGAAAACAGAGTACGACTACCAACTGGGAAGTGGCCATGCTCAATATACAGAAAAGGAGTAGGTAGGAACCCTATACTGTGTATCCAATGCTACACAAAAGGTGGTGAGATCTCAGGCAGTTTTACAGAGAAGTAGGATTTCATATGTAATAGATGTACAGGAGTAGCAAGCAGTAAGAGCTCCCAAGAAATGCAGTCTCAGTTGCATAGAAAGCTCCCTAGAGGTAGTTGATAGCTTCTGTTACCTAGGTGACCTCATCAACAGTGGAGGTGGGTATTGTGAAAGCATAGTAACCACAGTAAGGATGGGATGGAAAAAGTTTGGTGAGCTTCTGTTGATAAAAAAAAGGCTTTTCTCTCTCTAAAGGAAGGGCAGACTATGATACTTGTGTACAAAGTGCGATATTGCATGGTAGGAATACATGGGCAATGAATGTGGAGGAAATGGAAAGGAATAAGGCAAGCATGCTCTGCTGGATGTGTAATTTCAGTGCACATGAATAATGGAACGGAAGTGGGCTGAGAGAAAAACTGAGTATCAGAGGTATCCACTGTAATGTACAAGAGAGAAGGCTGGAATGGTATGGACATGTGATGCACATGTAGAATGATAGTTTGGTGAAAAAGTGTCAAAAGAAGAAGCTTGCAGCATAGAAAGACCGAAGAAGATGTGGGCAGAAGTGTTCCAGGTTGATCTCAGGTTGCTGAGCTTCACAAAGGGGATGACAAAGAACCACAGTGAGTGTAGTGACGCTGTGTTGAAACTAACCTGTCAAACCCATGCCAGCATGGAAAATGATGATGATGATGAAATATGTATATGTTAAACTAAGGTATCTTTTTCATTCTTATATTCTCTCCATGCTTAGTCTGAAATGCATTTGAACAAACCTAGCTTAATTGTAAATCAATAGTTTAATTTTATTAGATATAGATTAGAATATAACTAACAAATGAATGAAAAAAAATTGTAAAATTTTAAGAGTGCAAAGAAACCCTTGCTTAGCTTATTCCTAAATATGACCCCACTTGGATGTAATGTTCATATGACACAAACAGTTTCATACTATAGGGTATTGGAGTTGCTGGGAGAACTTTGTTTGTCAAACTATTTATTTTTCAAAGATACATTAACTCTGGTACCTCATAAACTATTGGAGTTATGAGATAACCAAGATGAAAAAAATTGTCTAAGTCCTTTGCAATTAAAGAATTCCTCATTGCAATTGAGAAGTGTTCAGTGTGAAAATAATGTTGAGTTGCTTGTGAAAACGATTGGTATTTGGTTGTAAACAATTTGCCATGTGAAAGCATTTATTTTTTTTCATCTGTGTTTCTCATAGAAATGCTCTTGTTGATTTGTGAATAGTATGTCCTCTAATTACTGCTATGGTTAGTGATCTGTTAGCAACTTACACAATTTTAAATTTTGAGATCCTCAAACAAATTCTTCTGAACTTTATAGTGTCATTGTAGAATATTATGAAACAAATATACAAGAACTGATATGTTTCAAAATAGTTCATATATTATGGAATTTGTGTGGCAGATAGTATTTCTGGATGAATGTGAATGTTATCATCCTACTAGTGGGTACCTATGGAAAATCTACGGGTGATAAATGTTCAGTTTTGTAATTAATTACTTGCAGCAAACTGTATTTAAAGGGTTTAATTGAATAAAATACAAGTTCCTCTTTATCATTTAATAAATAATAATATATGCATACAATTATATACATATAACTATATGCAATTTATACATTGACAGTTAAACTTATGTACATTTCTACTCAGTAATACAACATCAATGAAATACATATGAAACTAATATAAGACTTATTTATTGAGTAGCTCCTTCAGTACAATGTTCTTTGTAAATACCTTATCATTTTTTAATATATTTCCTTGATTCTGGTGTGGAGTAATGGGTGTGTGTGGGTGTGCATTTTTTCATTTATTTGTTCGAGATTTTAGTTTTTATATGTGTATATTCTTGTGTATGTGTGCATGTCTGTTTGTGTGTGATTGTTTTTGTATGTGAGTGTGTGTGTTGGTGCATTGTTTCACTATAATATAGTGATTTCATTAATATTCTTCACTGTCAGCTTGACCTTGATAAATTCAATAGAAAAAAAACCACCCTAGCATGTCTGCTATTCAACTGACCATCACTCACTTTCAACTTCTTTCTTTTGTCACTCACACACCTATCACTAGCCTTCAATCTTATTCCTCAGAATGTTAGTGGGTAAAGACAAACAGATAGAGTGATTAGAAACTCTTTGAATCATATTAATAGGTAGCAGTAGAAATGTCTGTTGTCCTCAGCCCCTGAACCAACTCCCTACTCAGTCGAATTCGGTTAAAGATGGCCATCAGTAGGAATGAGCCGCATGAGGTGGAATAGCTCTTTCAGCACATCTCTCTTGCCATTGTGTCTGCCAGGCCCATGAAGCACCTTGTTACCTAAGTATATATATGTATATATGTATGTAAGAAAAGGATCTAGAAAAGAACTTAGGAAGAAATAATTTTTAAAGAAAAGAAAAAAATATATAGGTATCATATAAGCTAATACAATGAAAGAATTGTCGAATTGTTTTCATCCTGTCAGCTTTATTGTATAATGTTGTTTAGCCCTAGGCCAGCCCTGATCCAGCAGACTTATTTCCACCACTCTAAAATATATAACTTTATTGTATATTTCAGGGTGGTGGAACTAGGCAAGACAGTAGAGTCCCAACTATATAGTTTGGGCCTTTCAGTTCTGAGATCAAATCCAGCTGGGATTGACTTTCCTTTCTATTTCATTAAAATTTCTCCATCTAAGGGGAAATTTATCTTTCATTTGCATAACGCTATGGAAAATTTAGTTAGGTCCTGGTGATATGGATCCCTGTGATTCAAAAAAGATTAAGCTTTAGGTGGACTGTAGTACATATAATTGTCCTCTGCCAAGAAATGCAACAAAATGCCAGTAGTAGATCTGAACATAATTGAGCTGCTAGTCCAAATACCTAATCCATTTGGTTAGCCTACAACAAATTAAAAGTTAACAATGGGAATAAATTTTACACTTAACTAGCAGCTCAAATGGAGACAATCATATAAGAGTTATCTACCTTTACCCAAAATGTTTGTGCTGTCTGCCTATAAAGTGCACACTTATAAATTTTGCAATTAGTTCAAAATATATTGTTCTTCTGTATCATGTAGCTCAATGAGCTACATGATACAGAAGAACAATATATTATTCTCGTCAATGTTAATTCTGCTCCTAATCAAATCTGCAACAACACTTTCTGTGACTTTCATAACCTAATATATATATATCATCATCATCATTATCATCATCATCGTTTTACGTCCGTTTTCCATGCTGGCATGGGTTGGACGGGTGATTTCGGCCCG
>JAOPJM010521725.1:0-10604 GCA_027124095.1 Muusoctopus leioderma
CATTTCTAACATGTTTGCGTAAGATTCAAACATGCAACGGCAATCGCTGTGAGTTTGTCTTGGAGAAAAAACTTCTCACTGTAGACTTTAAATGTTAAAAAACACCGTATGTTCTCTGCGCCATCTATCGGACAAGGTGCACAGCTGTTTCAGACTTCTTGCTTTTCCTCAGCACCAAGCTACCGCTAGATGTCGCACGGAGCCTGAGAGGACGATCCATCTTATATTATATATAAATCAGTAAATACTATTTACTGATTGTGTGCTGGGCTTGCCGAGCCAGAATTATATAAATATAAGCACACGAGACAGTGGAGTTGAAAATAAGTATTCTTAAAAGCATTTCAAACATGTTTGCCTAAGATTCAAACATGCTGAGGTTTTTGGTATTTGTGGCGGTAGTATTTTGGTATTTGTTGCGATGCTATTGTATTTTTTTTATAATTTTTCCTTCTGTTCTATTGTGCTTTTTGATTCTGCAGAATGTTTGTGATCCATATTCCGTACTAATATGTTTGAACTTCTGTTGATGTTGGTGTTCTCTCCAATGTTATATACCTTCTTTTTTTTTGCTCATGTCCTTGTGAAGTGTTTTGATATTTGATTCAAATACCATATTCTCCTGGAAGATTGCTCACATGTTTTCGCAGTGTTTTATCCTGCATGTTTTTGCTGATATGATTTGCTTAAGCCTTTCCATGACTTCCGACGTTTTGTATTTTCTTCATTGATATTATATATTTTAAATTATCATTTGATTTTTTTAACATTGGTTGCTTTCTATTGTTTCCAATTTTATGTGCTATATTTTCTTTCCATATATCTTTGTTAGTTTTAGCCGAGGATAGTCTGTCTCTATTAGGATCGAGCCCATTCCCCTCGATACCACCACTCAACTACTGCTGGTTAGATTAGTGTGTTGATATTCAGAACCATGCTACACTTATTTATTCTTTCGTGGTGCTGCTTATTCGTCTGTAGCTTGGGCAGAAGTTTCCGTTGATCCATGTTCACCGATTTTGTTATATATTCATCTATTTTCTTTATTATTTCTGTTAGATTCTCCTCAACGTTAACTATTGTTCGCTTGTTGTGAACCCTGTTTCTATTCTGTTTGTTGTTAAGTGTGAGGTCGATGGTATATATTTTGTTGCGGCTGCATATTTGGTTGAATGTTTCCATAGGGATATTTATGAACTTCGTCATCATTTTAAATTTTATTTCTTTTTTATCTGTCTGTTTATGTTGTGTTGTTTTTTCTTGTGTAGTGTGTTCTGTAGTATTTTCATCGTTTTCAGGGCTCATTTATTGTATGTGTGTGTCCATTTCTTTTGTGTTCTTTCCTTTCCTTTCCGAAGGCTTATGTATTCTGTGTGTGATGTATTCTGTGTGTGATGTATTCTGTGTGTGATGTATTCTGTGTGTGATGTATTCTGTGTGTGATGGTTTCTGTTGTGACTTTTTCATTGGTTTGTGGTAGGTTATCTTTTTTGTGTTCGGTTGTTTTTTTATATATTTTCTGTGTTTTTTAGTTATTCTATTTCTGTTTCTGGTGTATATTTATTGTTTATTAATGAATCTCTGTAGAGTTGCTGGTGTACCTGGATATATATTTGTATCACTTCTTTGTTGTTATTTTTTCTCTGCAACTCATACATTTTTTTAATTACTCATGTGTGTTGGATATAGTATTGATGTATGTAAATCTTGAGTGTAATCCTCATTGGTCCAACGCTCTCTTTAAATCTCTCTGAAGCACTTGCTACATTACTTCCATATTGCACTCGCAATAAATTCACGCTACAAAATTCATCATCCATCCTGGCCAGGCGGATAATGTTTTACTTACTGTTTGATTTAGGACATGATCGGTTTCAAATAGCGTTGATTTTATCTGAAGTTGGTTCGTTTTGTTTGTGGTCTGTTGCTTAAATTTTCTTTATTTTCGAACGTGTTGTATGTTATTTAAACAATATGTTTTGTGTGTGTAGCATTGTCTTTTGGTGACGTAGAATTGTATTTGTATGCTACATCAGTTTTCTTTTATTTGGGGATTTGTTTTGTTGTTTCTGGTATTATTTTACTGTTTCATCTGTTTGTTGTGTAGAGTATGTGCAATGTGAGTTGCTTTATTTTGTGAGGTGATGTGTTTTGTATGTTCTACGTGAGTTATGTTATATGTTTTAGTGAGGCATGTGTTTTGTATGCGCTGTGTAGGTTGGGTTGTTATTCTGTAGAGTATGTATTGTGTGAGATGTGTTATTTTATTGGTGATGATTACGTAGGATATGTGTTGTGTGTACTTTTTTGGACTGTGTGTAGAGTTGTGAACCCTGGTATGGGTTTTTATGTTTTTTGTGATATTCTTTATCACACTTAGTGTTCCAGTCATTATTAGTACTATTTTTACTTTCATCTTGCTATTGACTTTCAAGTTCCTTGTAAATTTACAGTTTGTCGACTTCCTTCCCTCCTTCAGAAGAGATCGAGATATCTATCAGAGTACAAAGATTTTCGTTCATATCCTTGATAATTACATTTGGTTAATTTGCCTCGATTTCCTTGTCAGTCTGGACAGGCATGTTCCAGATGATTGGTGCCAGGTCGTTGTGATGTACCATGTTTAGTATAGGTTTATATCACTTCTTATCATTTCGGTTTTCATATCGAAGTATTGGCATATTGCCTAGTGGGAAAAACTGCCGACTAGAACATGTTTATGTGTATACTTGGATTTTGCAAGGACTAGGTAGCCAGAAATGATGCGGCCATTGTCCATTGTGCTGATTGCATAGTCTGTACTTAATGTTTGCCTCTGTTTCTATTATTTTGCAAAAATTGTTTTACACACAGACACTCAACATTATAATAAAGAAATAAATTTGGCACACATAGTGAACACTAACAGTAACAACAATATGAACAATTGCACGAACACGCACAGACAAAAACAAAACAGCTTTGCTGATGTTACAGCGAACAAAGAATTTTTGAATTTGACCGAAGCCCAAGAACAGAGAAAGCTGTGGCAAGATTTCATAAACCAGCTTTCTGTGAGCCTACCCGAGGAATATGCCCAAGAGCAGGCAAAAAAATGCTCACGTATATATGCCTCGGGAAAGGCAGCAGCTGCAGGATATTTTGGGGGATGTATGGAATAACATCACATCCATAGACCAGGGGAAGTCGTACGGGGCTATAAACGTACACTTACTTCAGGACCCAAGCTCAAATTGTGCTGCACACACCTGCCCACAAACTCATTCCTCAATACATGGGAAAAAGAAATACAAAAGTTTCAGTCAGGTGCATTGATGGAAATCTCTCATCTTGGCTGGTTCACGGCTTTGTGGAGCAATATGGGCAGGTCGTGAGTGCAGAGATAAGATATGATATGTGGTCTGGAGGGGTCACTATGGACTACCATGTCCTTATGACCCTTCAAGACCACAGAACCATTCTGGAACTCTGCCCTGTCATGGGTGCGGAGACCCAACCGTGGAGGATAATGGTACAGAGTAAAAATCCCTCTTGTTATACTTGTAGCAGTAAAGGCCATCTGAGGGCTTTCTGCTCTAAAGAAGCGGAGGAGGGGCAAGCGGAGGAGGGGCAAGCGGAGGAGGGGCAAGCGGAGGAGGGGCAAGCGGAGGAGGGGCAAGCGAGTTACATAGGACACGGCTCCACCTGAACCTCCAGCCATACCACAGATTAGAGTTCCGGAAGTGACCAAGGAATCCGCTTCAGCCACACAGTCCTGGAGGAAAATATTTCCGAGACGGCCTCTCCCAGTTCGCAGATGGTGGAGGAGGTTGTCTCGCCCCCGGTCCCGGTGCTCCGCACTGCAGCGGAGGCGGCGAGTGACGCCACTCCCTCTTCATGCGACGAGCCGACCAGGGAGCAGAGCAGGGGAAAGGGAAAGAAAAGAAGGGAAAGCTCCTAAAATAGAAACGAACCCCAAGAGAAAGCCCCCTCCCCCAAAAAAAACATGTGAGGAGGTGTCCCCTCCTCAAACAAACAATTATAGCGGCGGCGAGGAAGATGGTCGACAGAACAGCAACATGACACTTTGTGCGAGGAGGCGCACCCCCCTCAAAAGAACAACAATGTTTACCAGAAAGAAGAAGAAGAAGAAGAAGAAGAAGAAGGAAAAATATATTTAATAAATATAGTAGACGAAGACTTCTTTTCCACAGTTCTTCGAAAGTCAAACGAACAACTTGTGGAAACTGCAATTTACTTGTCGCTCCATGATTTCAGCGGCGACATAACACTAAATAAAGAAAAGATGGCACCGGACTACAAAAATCACGCCAATGTCAGGCTCTTGATACAATGCACAGATCATCATTACCACCTATTGAAGAAGGCACATGCCCAGGACGTGGGTTGTTATCTCCCCAAGCCCACACAGAAAATATTAAAAGGCACCTTTTGATGCACCTATGGACAATACAAGAATTGGCTGTCGGGAAGAGAGGTGAGGTGCTCTGACCCAACATAGCCAGTGGGCTCTCGCTCTTGTGAGTGACGAGGGCCTTAAATGTTTTTTATGTCTAAATCATTTCTTGTGTTTGTTATCATATTCTTTATTTATCAATTATATCTTGTTTTAATTATTGTGTGTTTTTCGGTAATATTTTAATTATTTGTATCCTCAAAATTTTTAACGTGTTCCCGTTCATTGTATAACGTCTTTCTCCCTCCCCCGTGTTTTTTGTATAATTCTTTTCCCCACGCCACATGTTTTTGTGATACACCATCTCTTCCGTATATCGTATTTTATGTCTTGTTGGCCCTTGTGGCCAATAAAGAAAGAATTATTATTATTATTATTATTATGAATTGTTATTATTGTTATTAATTTTATTATTATTGTTGTTGTTTTTGTTGTTATTATTATTATTATTTGCTTCCGTTATATGATCAGCAATTCTACATGTCGTTTCAGTTTGCAACTTTACCTGCCATCCACATTGTATTGGGAATGTGAAGCTTAACTGCAAGAGAGTGCAGGTAATATAATAATATTCCCTATTTTTATTCGCAGCTAATTTTTTTCTAACTCTATTTCACCTTTCTAACATCATACCCTTCGTTTCATCCACTTTCCATATTATACCCTCTTTAGAGAATCGCAGTCGGCTGAATTAGGATTGAGACATACTGGTCCTAGAGAAGACGATCTGCGATTCTGTCAATAGTACTGACAAAGGGATTTTACTCTAAATGCCTCCGTCCTCCACGTTGTCAATTTGAACTTTGGGGGGATACAACTCATCGCTGTAAGACGTGCGGAATACATACATACATACATACATACATACATACATACATGCATGCATGTATACATACATACATACACACATACATACATAGTCTTTAAAAGAGTGTGGGAAACTAAATTAACATACCTAACTGGCTTTCCATAGTACCGACCACATATTATGTATAAGATTTACACCACAAGCAGTTTAAACCAATTTCTCCAAGACCATTGCGAATACATTGCGTAACCAACTGTAGAAAGAAGGGAATGTGCGGAAGTGCCGAACAAATTCTAATCAATAAAGCTATGTTATCTGAAGTTAAAAACATTCTGCTTACCAACAAATGGTTAAGCATACGTATGTTCCCCGAGAACGTGAGAATGATGCCATTATTGGCAGATAACACATAGAACCTGTTATATTTGGAAAGTTACTTGTTTCCTGTCTAAGAGCAAGAAATAACTAGATAATATGTTTTGCACAAAAGAGACAATGAAGCCTCAAAGTATGACTGAAAATTTCGACTGTCACATCCGTGGAAGATTTGGCACATATGACTTGTAGCTACTCCAAAATATTATCAAGGCATACCTTCCTATGAGCATTACCATCAAAACTTGCGCAAAATCAACCACAATGGGCCTGATATAGTTGTTTATACAGAAAACAAAATCTGATGTCATCTGTCCAACGAAGTCAACTGCTTTTATAAAATTATTATTGTCATAGCTGACTAAATCTTGCTGTTGTTGCTGTTTCCAGTATTTTTATCATTAATAATGATATTCTTACCAGTGACACCAATAACTTCAGCTGGTCTTTAAATGAGCCAACAAAGGAGCCTCTATGTCAGGGGTTGGGTAACCCCTCACCCACGAGTGAAATTCCGCCGGCATTCAAATTTGAAACCGACCTCAGGCGAATTTTCTATTAACTTATATGGAAAAAAAACAGTTTAAGTAATTTAATATAAGTTTTATACCTATGAATTTGTATAATTAAAGATTCATTATTTTTCTCAGCAGAGATGCACCCAACTGGTTCTTAGGCAATTCTCCCTTGGTACTAAAACGGTTCTCCACCTCTGTTCCTCGTGGCTGCTCAACCTGCTAGAAATAACTGGCAAAGCTCTCTAAAATCACATTATACAGTGTTTAAAAAACAAACAAAGGAAACATTGAGTAATGTAATCCTAGATACACTATATGCCTGGAGTGAGGAAAAGATGATCACGACTGGCACACATTTGATCATTGATCTGAACGATCAGATCTGACATGGGTCTAAACAATAACTAATGCTTAAATAGCGCTGTAAGACATTGCTTTATACATATGAGCGTGTGTATGAGTGAGTGACTGTCTACAACTGTCTCTACGCATATGTGCTTATGAGCATGTGTGTTACCTGTTTGAGTGCTTTGTATTTGTGCATGTATGTGTAAGTATTTGTGCGTGATTGATGAAATCATAATCTATTTCCAAATCAACTTCCTTTTCTATATAATAAATCCCAGCTGGTGCACAGGTGTCTGAATAAACTTGACACCAAATCTTGTTAAATTATTCTACTTCTATCTATCGTTACGTCATTTCCTCATTTATATTCAGAATTTGCATTCAGCACAATTGTGTACTTTTCAAATATATCAATGTTCTACAAGAAAAAAAATTAAGGTCTATTGGTGTGTTTTTCCTGTTTTTGTTTGTTTTGCTATAGAGTCGAAGCATCGACTGTTCATATTCTGTCACTAGTGATGTGCTATATCTGTCTGTATCTGAGTGCGTGTGTATGCAGGTGTGAGACTTTGTGTCTATATCTGCCTGCATGTGAATGTACATATATAGATGAATGTTAGTTTGTGTGTGTCTGAGGAGTGCATGCGAATGCATATGTGCCTATGGATGAATGTAGATATTTTTGAGCGGGCATGCATGTGATGTGTATGTGTAAGTTTGAGTGAACGAGTGCAGCAGTTTCTGGTTAGTACAAAGAGGTATGTAAATAAATTACTGATGCGTTAACAGTGTTTTAACAGATTTTTTAGCCAATACTGTATGTATAGAAAAATGTAAACACATAATCTTTATATACAATATCTTCAGGACAGAAAAAAGGGATCAGCCGGACGAGTTTCAATCCTGTGTTGGGATTTCATCAGTGACTGTGTGCCCTCTTTTAATGTCCATGGAGACACTGCTTATAACCCGCTATTATTTAGCGCTTAAGTAATTTGGATAGACTAATTTGCATATTTAACGCATTCTTGGCAGCTAGTTCGATAAATATATGTCCATGAAGATATTGTATATAAATACAAGATATTTACATCGGTCTTTACATATAGTGTTGGCTACAAATCTATTGATATATTCTGTAGTACAGTATAGCATTGAAACAAAACACAGTTAACTAACCAGTTATATATTTATCGATATAACTACCAAGGATGCGTTAAATATGCAAATTGGTCTGTCCAATTTACATAAACCCATATTAATATTGGTTTATTAATATTGGTTTATTAATATTGGTTTATTACATTTTTGGCTTGATAAATGTCCTCATGAATTACCAGACCGCATACAAAAAGAATTTATTATGGAAGAACTAAAATTTATACAAAAAAAACAACTTTTTAAATTTCTACCAAACTGTATACATACAAAAATCTGGAACAACAATGGGAACCAAGATAGCTCCGACATAAGAATAGCGTAGTTAATTGGTGCAAATTCCTTGGAGTTGTTTGCAAGCAGCAACTAGAAGAGCATTCACAGCAGGTAGTTGGATTGGACAATGCAAGATATCGTATTACAGTGGAGATAGATGAATCCAAATATATGCTTCGAAAATACCACAGAGGAGAGTGACATGAGTAGTATTGGTTGTTTGGTGCAGTCAAACAGGAAACAGAAAAAGGCTGACTCATTCATGTCACTGATCGTCGACGCGAAACACTTTGGTTCATTATGATAAAGTGGATCCTTCCATATCTCTGATGGTTGGGCTTCATATGTCTGATTAGGTAACATACAAAATGTTATATATACACCTGAACTGGTGAATCGTTCACTGAATTCCGTGAGTTCACAGCATGAAACTGTTTATACGCAGATGATTGAAGGGCGATGTATTCTAACAAAGAAGAAACTTCTCCATCAATGTGTTATTCACGTCTTTATTCACGTCTTGGATGTATGAATGCTTGTGAAGAAATACGTTTGGCACTCGTGAATACATTTTTTCTAGATCTTTTTTTCTCTCCATGAATGAGTTTTATAATTTTATTTTAAAATATCTTAATAATATCGTTTATATAATGTTTGGAGTTTAGGACATGAAAATAAAATGTAGCATCGGAAGCAAAATTGATTATCTTTATGAAAAATATTTTAATGTCTTTGCTCTTACAACTTTCCTACTGTGCTGTAAATATTCAATGTTAATTACATTCAAGTTTTATAACAATACAGAGCTACTATAGCCCTCTTACATAGTCTGTACTTAGCTTTTTGAGATAAGCAAGAATGTGTTCAATATCATAGAATTTTTAAAAATCAATGATAATCAAATATACCACCCGTTCAATGATATATATTGTTGAGGTGTCTTTGTTTGTCAAGAAGTTTGATATGAGATCGTGTTGCAACGTGATAGAGACGCATACAATTATGTCCGTTGTATACTTTCGTTTTTGTTTTCATTTTTACGGCGTGAAAATAGGATATAACCCGATATATTCTCTGATATATAAAAAGACAGGATAGTCACAACTGGAATGTCTTTGATCATAGGTCTGAACTTGCGCTGACTTGGGGATAAACAACAACAACATACGGAATAATGTAGCAATGTAGCTTTATTAATGTTTGTATACAGATGTAGGTTTTTACCACTAGAAAATGGAAATATCATTTCTTTCAGTACTTTCCTTATAATATTGGTAGCTCCAGCCAATGCAAGTTTTTGGACGTGTTGATACTTGATTTATATTTGTAGTTGTTTCAGGTAGAATGAACAGTTTTGGGGGCTTTTGGAATGAAATGCACGCTTGTACCGACGCCACCTCTGTACTAATGTTGAAATATTAGTAGTTACCAGTATACATAAGTCTCTGTGAGCCACAGGGGCTCATAACGCCGATGTTTAACTCCATATTCAGAAGCATTGTGCAGATGTGTGTCGAATCTCATTCCTGACTAGGACACTAATCTACCACAGGTAACATTCTCAGAAGATATATGACCTTGTCCTGAGAATTAGGTGAACTGAGACAACTATAATAAAGTATCCAACACAGGAATATAACTAGATGGTTGAGGTGTTATCCCAATATCTAACCACTCAGACATTTCTTTTCGACAGTATACATAGCTAATTTTTCTGTGCTTGTTGACTATATTCAGTTTTTACTGGACAACTGTGATGATATGGTCATTTTACCCAGTTATTCCCACTCAATCTGTAACAAGCATTTGTTAATGTAATTTAATTACTAACATTCAAATTCAAGGAGATTAGTGATGAGTCGGCATGAGTCACTTGTTGTGAAAGGAAGAGAAACATTTCTGGGTACAGATCCCTTCCTCAGCTCATTTGACAATTTTTTTGAGCACTGATTTGTACGAAGGCTGTTATCATTAACAACTTTTAAACATGTATTCCGGTTCCAGGATTTCGATTTTTCCAAATCTATATTTGATTTTTTAAAACCATATAGAGCATTGCTTATGGACACATTTCCTCTACAAAATTAGTATTTAGCGTATTTTTTAGTTAATTCATTTTATTTCTTTTTATTTAGTACCATTAGCAGGCCGTAGATGTACATCAAAATCTGTTGACACTTTATACTATATAATACGATTACAAAATATAACTCAAGTGAATATAAGGGTATATGTGTTTATTAAGTGGCTATTATGACTCTTCTACATACATACATACATACATACATACATACATACATACATACATACATACATACATACACACATTAACACTGAGGACATCACCCACATCATAAGCAGCTGCCCTAAAATGTCATCACGCTATTATCTACCAACTAGACATGATGTTGTAGCCAAAACACCGTACAACGAAATCCGTCGGAAGGATAGCCCTGAAAACAAAAATATAAAAACTTACAGTGATGTAGAGAGCATAGTCACTCATAACATGAAAGAATACTGGTGGAATGTCCCTATGAAGACCTCAATAACATGCAAGCACAATAGACCGGACATAATGGTCTGGAACAGAGAAGAGAAATTATGTACAGTAGTGGAAATTAGCTGCCCAGCAGATGTCAACATAACATTAAAGACTAAGGAA
>JAOPJM010521745.1:0-10603 GCA_027124095.1 Muusoctopus leioderma
AATAATATGCTAATGTCTTAATTTGCTGGCATGATTCCACCCATCCCCCCCCCCCCCCAAATGTCTTTAAACAAGTATTAAAAAAAAAGAAGTCATTTCTAATTTAAAAGAGAATTTATCAAATGTTAGAAAGTTGCCATTTTACCTGTTCCAGTTCTTGCATAGCATCAGCAATAAGACCCGCTGATACTCCCATTAGATCTACAACAGCACGCTTGTTATCTGTGGGGAACAAAAATTCTGGTTTTGAGTATGGAAATGAATGAGAGAGAGAGAGGAGAGGAGTAGGAGAATTTGATAGCAAATCATTTTTAGAAGAATATATATTTCTAAGTTATCTATAAAAAGTGAAGAAAGTCGACTGGGTGTCATGTCCCCTTAGATGTCAATGACCCAGTTCAACAGGCGGGATACCACTGAGGATTTTTAATATGTACCCATTGTTTGCACTGAGTACACAGTATTGTGTTCCTAACTTTTCACTCCAATACGTAGTTATCACTATCTTTCTCCCATATCTCTTCCCCCTCCATCCAATCACTGCCTCCCCCTTCAAGCCCATACTCATGTGCTTTCCCTCCCACCCTCTTGTACATCACTCACCTTCTATTCATACTCTCAGGTCACGTTTACTTTCAAAGAACGGAGACTATGTAGAGTAGAGAGGACTCTTTAGCCTTGCAGGTGACAAGCCTTCCACTAGTGTTGGTGCCATGACAAAATACACCCAATACACTCTGGAAAGTGGTTGGAAATCAAGCAGAGACAACATAGGGTACAGAGGACTCTTTAGTTGTGTTGTGGACATACAAACCTTCTAGTGTTGGTACCAAGATAAAATGTACCCAGTACACTCTGTAAAGTAGTTGGTGCTAGGAAGCCGTAGAAACCAAGCCAAATGAAACGCGATCTCCCAACCCATCTAGGAGAGTGGCGACTTCGACTGACATCAAGTCTGACCCATGCCAACATAGAAAGTGGACGTAAAATGATGATGATGATGATGAGTAAGTCTAATCACTAGATGCTAGTGGGATCTTGTGCACTCTGTTAGGAATATGAATGTCTTTTATTTCCATGTGAAGGAAGAGGGCCTCCATAAATTTTTTAATAGATGAAAAAAAAAAAAAGAGGAGAGGGAGTTTAAAAGTTAATAATTATTCTCTATTAATTTGTCAGCAATCTTACGAAACTGGTACTTTTGATCAACCTATGTGACTATACAGTTATTTCAACAGTAAGGTCAATTGAAACCAATTGATCACAAGTGAGGAAACAATTCAAGCCTTATTAGATATTTACCTTTTGGATGAGTACTGAAGAAATCAGAGTGCTCCCATACTATCCCAGTTTTGTACAGCATATCCGGGGAACTGGGAAAAGAAAATTCAATCTTTTTCTGTTCCTTTTACAATACAGAACCAAAATAAAAAAATTTAAAAAAAAAAAAAAAAAAAAAAAAATTGCTAGAAATATGATATTACTCACAGAAAACTTTACATATAAATAGAAATAGTAATGAAAAATTAGCAAGTGATAACAAAATTCATACATTTTCTTCTTGAAACATTTGACTAGATTAAGGACCTGAAGTATTCCAAACAGTTTTCTTCTAAGTCCATCCAAAATGTAAGTGGTTTTGCTGAGTTTTTTCAATCTCAAATTAGTGTTTACATCATCATTGTTTTTTCGCCTGTTTTTCCATGCTGGCATGGGTTGGACAAGAGTGATTCAGGCAGTATTCTGCGGCTGGATACTCTTCCTGATGCCAACAATTACTTTATTCTTAAGTAAGGTAGTTTGTCCACTGATTTTCACCCATTGAACTGCTAAGCAGCAAAACGTATTGTTTATGTGGAACATAAACAAACATCTCTGGTTGCCTAAGTGATGTCAGCAATGAAGACTATGTAGAGACAAACATGCACACACACACACACATACATATATGATGGGCTTCTGCACAGTTTCCGTCAACCAATTTCACTCACAAGGAATTGGTCAGCCTGAGGCTATAGTACAAGATACTTGCCCAAGGTACCTCGCAGTGGAATAGAGCCTGTAACCATGTGGTTGTGAAGTGAACCTCTTAACTACACACAAATTCCTGTGTTTAGCCATGCCTACATAGGTACATCTATACTGAAATATCTTAGCTGTTAATTTATAATATATACATATATACATATAAATACATATACATACATTTTAACAAAGTTAACTACTTTGACATTTAGGTCTCCCTCAATAGCATTAGTGAGGTAAATTAATTTTATCAAAGAATTAAAATCAATGTCTACTACAACACCAAAGTACATGCTAAAGATAACAAAAAATAAACAAATATTTATTCAAGAAAAATAATGTTATTGTTATTTATTTACATATTTTTAGTTTTGTAAGTAAGAAAATGTTCTTTATAAGCTGTTTCGCTGTTAATAGATAAATCAGAAGTTATTTTTGTTGTTGGTTAGCTTCAAGTTGCCCCAACTGAACAAGTGTTGCAGCTGTGACAATCTCATCTTTTGTTTTTTTTTTGCTAAGCATAGTATACCTCGGACTACATTATACTGTGTCTTCCTTTTTTTTAAAGGACAGCCGGGTATAATTTGAGAGAGATATGGCTGCTGTTTCTAGTAGCTTGAGTGACCACGTATAAGATCGCTCATTAACCCGTAAATCAAGAGTTTAAGATATTTTGTACATCTCAATCCCAACTCCACACAGATAATATCACAACTTATCATTTTCATCTGATAAATGCGCACTAATAAAGTTCAGTTCCAGCTAGATCTTCTTATTGAAAGATTTGTAACAACAATACCAAATAAAGGTACATTAAAGACAACACTTAATGACTTAAAACATCACTAAACTGTTACTAAAACACTGAAGGACACTTATTACTATTGGGATACTTAAGTTCATGTAAGACAACAGTAAAATTAGTGCTAAACATAGAACAAAACAGATGTTCCGAAAGTATATGATACCTCATATAGAAATTGTTAACCTGCTAAACTTGTTCTTACCTGGCACTACCTGTCTGGATGGATTTGATAAATGTATTAACCTTCTCAATTAGCTCAATTGTAGATTTTTTAAAGCAATCTCTCAGCAACAAACCTTTATTGTGGAAAATAAAAAAAAATAAAAAAATGTTTCAGAAAAGAAAAAAGTTTAATTGATATTGAGTGATTAATTATTTAAAATTTTTATAACGAAGACTTAAAATAACAAACAAACAAAATGGTCTGTAAACTAATTTCTGGTTCATTGTTTATTTCATAAGTGTTTCCTTCAACTAAGTTTGCTGAAAAACCATGTTTCCTTCTAATATCTGATTAAGATGTATTTACTGTTTAACCCATAAAATGTTTCCTTCCAGTCTGTGGAGCAACAAAGATACTAATCACGAAAGTATGTCAGTGCCAGTACCACTCAAACTGTAATTGTTTCTTATAATTAACTATTCTTATATCACAAGTTGACTTTATTGTAGAAGAGTTCTCCCTGTGTCAAAACACGGCTCAGGAATGACCAAAATTTCACAGATGCCAAATACCGAAACATTTTCTTAAAAGAGACATCTCTTGCAAGAAAGGTCTTCTTTGGCCTCATTAGGTTTAGCATCAATCCACTGTTCCGGTGATTGGAATTATTTAGCCACAAGCCAGCCCTGATTGAGCAAATCTATGATCAAAGTTGTTCCAGCCATGACCATCTCACCATTTGTTTTTAAGCATACTGTATCTAGCACCAGACTTCCTTTTTTAAGATGGCAGGATATGATTTGAAGAAGATAGCAGGTTGAGTGACCATATAGAAGATCCTTTGTTGTACATTATGGTTGCATAACAGAGACAAACTTTTAAGTAATTGGATAAAATGATGATTGTTAACTAGAACTAGTAAATTACCCCAATACATTAAGACAGATTGGTTGCAGGAGAATGAAGGTATCATAAAACATCCCCCAAACTCAACAAAAATATTCACATCTATTAAAAGACTAACATATTAAAAGGTCAAATTGTTAACAGAATTCCGCCATGGGGTGTCATCAAAATACAATATACATCCTTGAGCCAACATTACAAATTCCAATTTATCCTTATCTGAAAATAATTTATTTATTTATTTTTCAAATTTGTTATAATAATAATAATTTCTAACATAAACACAAGCCACACATTTTAGGAAAGGGTACAGTCAAATATAATGACCCCCAATAATTGACTGGCATGCATTTTATCAACTCTGGCAGGATGAAAGCTGAACTAAGAATGTAAAGGTACATAACAAAATATCGCTCTACTGTTTCTGAGATATTCATAACTTCATGGTATTCATCAGAAACTACATATGTAACTATTTATCATTGCTGTAAACATAACTTACACCATATGATGAAGGTAACCACATACAGTAAATAACCAAATTATGAAATGCATGTGTACACAATATTAGACAAATTATAGAGTCTTTTCTAACAATTAAATTGGATTCTTTCGTGCAACAGTTCTAGCAATTTGACAAATTTTGTCTCAGGAAATATATTTCCTTTTTAGAAATAGCAAAACAATATAACTTTAAAAACAAAAAAAAACAAAATATTAGTACCTTGCGTTTTAGGGAGAACATAGAAACTGGACACAAGTGTTAGTGCTGTCATCTCTAATTTACTTAGCATTTTTGTAACAGCCTACAAGAGACAGTAAAAATTGTATTCATTTCCATATACACCAATAATAATACATTTAGCTGTTATTCAATGAGTGGTAAGAAAAAGAAATTGAAAACCAAGCAGTACTATATAATAGTTTGAAGGAAATTTAATGAGAAGACGATCATCATCATCGTTTTTACGTCCGTTTTTCCATGCTAGCATGGGTTGGACAGAGAGTTATTGAGGCAGAATTTTTACGGTCGGATGCTCTTCCTGTCACCAACACTGATCACCAAACGGCCGGACGTCTGTTTATGAGGAAACACAACAAACGCACATGCAGTGTATATTTCTTTAGAAATAAGCTAGTGTATATTTCTTTAGAAATAAGCTAACGAAGGTGATGACTTGGAGACGGTTCCTAGGTATTTACAGTAATGACAGAAGTTTCTAGAAGTTGGTCACTTACCATTTGATATGTGAAGAACGGTACCATTGGATAATCTTGGTTTTTTGGTTGACGTGGAAGCTGTACTCTGCAAGGATGAAGAGGAATCAAGTTAAATGCGAGTCAATTTAGTTGATATAATTGTACATACATCATTGTCTGTGTGTGTATATGTGTGTGTGTGTGTATATATATATATATATATATATATATATCATTCATTAGTAGAAATATATACAGATTAGAGAATGTGTTATAATTTCAACATTAACTGATAGGTAACACAATACATGAGGAAGATTTGCATAATATATTATGTTTTATATCAATATTGGCAGGTATTTATATAAGTTTTACCATTCCGTGGAACTTCTTGACTGCCAAGATCGAAAATATCCATGGAAACTTATATAAATAACTGCCAATATTGATATAATACATAAAATATATATATATATATATATATATATATATACACACACACACATACCCACACTATTGTATTTATACAAGCATCAAATATTTTATATACACATCGAATAGCATCGTATTTATACACATGGAATACATTATATGGATAATAAATATGTATATGGAAATCATATACAATATGTTTAATAAATATATATCAATTCTCACTATAAAAATATAACCTGTGGACAAACCAGAGGGGTTACAGCAGCTAAGAGAGAGAAGTGCCTGACTAGTTTCACCTTTAAGACTCATCAGGGATCACTTGCTTCAACTCATAACTGCCAAAGTTTAAGGTAAATATACGTTCTTATGAAAAAATCTAAACATACTATTACTAGTCATCATCATTTTATGTCCATTTTCCATATTGGCATGGGTTGGACAGGTGATTTTGGCCCGTAACGATTCCAATTGGAGTCACCACTCTCCTAGATGGGTCGACCACGCCTCACACATGTTTTGTTTGGTTTCTACGGCTGGATGCCCATCCTATCACCAACCACTTTACAGAGTGTACTGGATGCATTTTATCGTGGCACCGACACTAGAGAGGTTGTCATGTCCAAGACCTGATCAAAGGGCCCTCTCCACCCTGTTGTCTCTAATCAATCGGCAAAACACTTTACAGAGTGCACTGGGTGCATTTATCACGGCCAGTGCACTCCATAAAGTGTTTTGGCGAATGGTACAATATTCATGGCCAAAATTTAATAACTACAGTACTAACACAGCATAGTTATAAATAAATAAATGTATATATGTCTATCTGGCACCATTATGTAAATTTATTGATGCTAGAAATAGTTTGTTGGCTTTCATAAGGTATATTCTTCTAAACCTCAACAGTTTAGGGGTGAGGTAAGTGATTCCTGATAAGCCTTCAGAAAGGTGAAACTAGTTGGAGAATTCCCGACTCTCAGCTGTCGAAACTCCTGTTGTTTTATCTACAGCATATATATTCTCATAGCAACACTATGTGTATATTAACCCTTTTGATACTAACCTGCCTGAAACCGTCCCTGGTTTTATGATAAAAAATACATTTGTTTTAAAGTGTTTATATTTAAATTTAAACCTTCCATTATAATTATATGTAAGAATTTTTTGTTATGTTCCAAACACCAACTTAACAAAAAGAAAGTTAGTTATTTTACTAAATCCCTCCAAATTCTTGATTATTTTCAAAATTAATTGAAAATACATAGGCAGTGTATTTTATTAGAAATATGGTAACGAAAGGCTTAAGCCATAGAAACAGACCAAACAAATTCTAGACACCTCATGCCAGTCCTACACTACTTTCAAATAGAGGGACCTCAGAAACATCTATCGATGGAGAGATGACAACCGCATCTCTTTTAACATCACCAAGACATATATCACTACATATATCAAGGGAACTACTTTCTCACAATGCTTCACCTTCTCTAGCCATGAACAACAAACTGCTAAAACCTTTATATTCTTCATGAATGTGAGGTAGGCTTCACCATCTCTGATGACCATACATTATCAAAACTGTATCCCAAAGTCTGGGCCTTCTCTTTATTCATATTTATAGTTAGGTTTATAGTATTTATAGTATAAACAGTTGCTGATCTTCTACAAAATTGGCCAAAATCCCTGACTGGATACAGATTTGATTGGCTAAAATCTCCGATTCCTGATTGGTTAAAACAACACACATGACAAAGGTGGATGAAAATGTCAGCAGTCGAAATGGTGTTGCTACAAAGTCATATAGCTTCGACCAAAGTTTATACTCAATTAAAGAATTATAGAAGAACTTTGATATCTGAAAATAAATGTTTGAATATATAAATCCAAATGTGGGTAATGAGAAAGCTAAAGTATCAGGTTGAAGATGGTAGATTTTACAAGCCAGGAGTAGACAGGAAATGCTGGTATAGACTATGCCTTAATGTAACTATACAAGAACTGGTGTGGAAATGATATTTTGTTATTTAGGTGACCTTACAAGTGTTGGTTGTAAAATGTCAATAATGTTTTATAGTCAGTGTTTGTGGTATCTATAGACAATGTTTATAATATTTATAGTCAGTGTATATAGGATTTACAGTTAGTGTATATGGTATTTATAGTCTATGTTTACAGTATATATAGATAATGTTTATATTGTTTATAGTCAATGTTGATAGTGTTTATAGTCAATGTTTATAGTGTTTATAGTCAATGTTTATAGTGTTTATAGTCAATATATATAGTGTTTATAGTCAGTGTTTATAGTCAATGTTGATAGTGTTTAATGTCAATGTTGATAGTGTTTATAGTCAATGTTGATAGTGTTTATAGTCAATGTTTGTTTATAGTGTTTATAGTCAATGTTTATAGTCTTTATAGTCAATGTTTATAGTGTTTATAGTCAATGTTGATAGTATTTATAGTCAATGTTTATAGTGTTTATAGTCAATGTTGATAGTGTTTAATGTCAATGTTTATATTGTTTATAGTCAATGTTTATAGAGTTTATAGTCAATGTTGATAGTGTTTATAGTCAATGTTTGTTTATAGTGTTTATAGTCAGTGTTTATAGTCAATGTTGATAGTGTTTATAGTCAATGTTGATAGTGTTTATAGTCAATGTTGATAGTGTGTATAGTCAATGTTGATAGTGTTTATAGTCAATGTTTATATTGTTTATAGTCAATGTTTACAGTATTTATAGTCAATGTTTATAGTGTTTATAGTCAATGTTTATAGTGTTTATAGTCAATGTTTATAGTGTTTATAGTCAATGTTTATATTATTTATAGTCAAGGTTTACAGTATTTATAGTCAATGTCTATAGTGTTTATAGTCTATGTTTATATTGTTTGTAGTATATATAGTCAGTGTTTATAGTATTTATAGTAATTATCTATTGTGTTTATGGTCAATGTTTATAGTATTTATAGTCAGTGTTTACAGTATATATAGACAATATTCATAGTATTTATAGCCAGTTTTTATAGTATTTATAGTCAGTGTTTATTTTATTTATGCTTATAGTCAATGTTTATGATACTTATATTATTTATAGTTAGTTTTATAGTATTTATAGTCAATATTTATAGTTTTTGTTGTACTCGGTGTTTATAGTTAATGTTTATAGTTTTTATAGTCAATATTTATAGTATGTTTAGTCAGTGCTTATAGTATTTATAGTCAGTGTTTATAGTAATTATAGTCAATGTTTATAGTAATTATAAACCATGTTTATAGTATTTATATTGCTTATAGTATTTATATTGTTTATAGTATTTATATTGCTTATAGTATTTATATTGTTTATAGTATTTATAGTCAATGTTTATAGTCAGCATTTACAGTATTCATAGTCAGTGTTTATAGTATTTATATAGCCAGTTGTTAAAGTATTTATAGTCAATGCTTATAGTATTTATCATAGTCAGTGTTTATAGCATTTATATTGTTTATAGTATCTGTGTTTATAGCATTTATATTGTTTATAGTATCTGTGTTTATAGTATGTATAGTCAGTGTTTATAGATAATATTCATAGTATTTGTAGTCAGTGGTTACAGTGGATATAGTCAGTGTTTATAGTACTTATAGTCAGTATTTATAGTACTTATAGTCAGTGTTTATAGTACTTATAGTCAGTGTTTATAGTATTTATAGTCTATGTTTACAGTATTTATAGTCAATGTTTTGAGTCATTATAGTCAGTGTTTATAGTAATGTTTATAATATTTATAGTCTATGTTTACAGTATTTATAGTCTGTTTACAGTATTTATAATCCACATTTATAGTATAGTCAGTGTTTATAGTATATATAGTCTATGTTTATAGTATTTATTGTCAGTGTCTATAGTATATATCATCAGTGTTTATAGTATATATCCTCAGTGTTTATAGTATTTATAGTCAGTGATTATAATGTTCATAGTCAATGTTTATAATATTTATAACCAGTGTTTATAATATATATATCATCAGTGTTTATAGTATTTATTACCAGTGTCTATAATGTTTACAGCCAGTGTTTATAATGTGTATAGTCAATGTTTATAGTATTTATAGTCAGTGTTCATAGTATTTACAGTTAAGAGAAATACTTACAAGTGGTAATAAAAGGAAAATGTTCTTTCTATTATTTGTTATGTGCCAGAAATATCATCTTTTTTTTTGCGGCAGGGGAATGTGGAGATGGAGTATTAGTGGGTATAGTATGAGAATGTGTTATCTTCATGCCTTTTCCAATTGAATTAGTGATGAGTGGTATAATTCTCATAATTAAAACTTAATAAGAAACTGAATAAAAATAATTGATAATTTATTATTAAAAACATGTTTTTGTTTAATGTGTT
The DNA here is from genome assembly GCA_027124095.1 of Muusoctopus leioderma. Classification (NCBI taxonomy): domain Eukaryota; kingdom Metazoa; phylum Mollusca; class Cephalopoda; order Octopoda; family Octopodidae; genus Muusoctopus; species Muusoctopus leioderma. Next base: position 9,925 of record JAOPJM010521745.1, read on the forward strand.
AACGGTAACTGCCTAAAAATATGTAAATATTTCATTGTATTTTTTCTCTCCATTTCCTAGGGATATGGTTCCCATTTTTACAATATCGAGGAATATTATGAAGGTGAATGGTACTGCAACAAAAGGAGTGGCTGGGGTCGAATGTATTATCCCAATGGCAGTATTTACGAAGGAGAATGGTGTGATGATAAGAGAAATGGACAAGGCATGTTGCGGTTATGTAAGTGCTATTCTAAAATCTTTGGTTATATATATTAGTAGATAACAAAGGAAGTAGTTAAGATTTTCGATCATAAATAAACATTAAATTAAATCAACTCTTAACATCCTGATAAAAAAAAATTTCTAAGAAAATATCTAAAAATGGGGGGTTCTTGCACAGCTTATTAAGTATGGAAATCCTACCACTGAACTACTGAACGGCTGGGCATTTGTTATTTAGAGACATAAACAAAACTCACCGGCCGATCGATAAATGTTCAGCGGTGACAAGCATGCACACACACACACACACACACACACACATATATATCATCATCATCATCATCATCATCATCATATATATATATATATATATATATATATCAACGCGCTTCGCGTGTTATATATAAAATTATACATGTCCGTCCCGCATCCGGTGGGGCATGCGCGAAGCGCGAAACAAAACCGGGTTTTTCTC
>JAOPJM010521752.1:0-10603 GCA_027124095.1 Muusoctopus leioderma
ACAGTTTGTCAACGAAAGCAGAAGAGGATACTCTCTCTATATATATTACAACTTTTTTTAAAAGCAACAAACCTGGTGTAGGGCCCAAAGTATATGTCTAGCGTTTGCTCAGTGACCGTATTACCGATTAAACAACATTGAGATTGTATTCCCGGGCTTTACAAATTAGGGATACCTGTATGTTTATTTGGTTTAACCTTGATTTCTCAGCAATCTCTCCAAGCATCTATCCTGCTTCATCTTCAACCATTTAAAAATAGTATAGTATGTCAGAATACTCCAACAAATTAAGTTAAGGAGTCTTGCTTTTCATGTCTCTGAGTATTTAACCTCAGGATTTAGGTTTTAAGATATACTTCTACTAATGACTAATGCAGTGGTTCTCAATCGAATGGCATTTTAGAACCCCCCCCCCCTGCTTTGCCCCCCAAAAGCAGCAGATTATTTTAATCAAACAGAAGCTAATTTTATGCAGTGGTTTACTATCCATATTTTCTTGTTCTCTCCCTTCCATCATGTGCCCCTTTTTAGATATTTAAGTGGACTAGTGCTCCATATGTTAAATGTTTATGGAAATTAATAAAAAAAGGCGAGGACTTATATAATGAAATTACATTTAGATTTAAGTTATTAAAGCATGTAAATAAAGAAATAGAACAAAGAACAACATTATAATTAAAATTTTAAATAAAATACTGCAAGCTTTATTGCTGGTGTTTTCGAATCAAACACATATACCAGTCAAATATAAACATACTTTTTAAGATATTCAACAAATCACTATATTCCCCAAACAATATTTAACAATTGAAAAGGTAACTAATCGCTGCCTTGTCCTTCATGAGATTTTACTAATCTAAAAATATCAGGTTCGATGTTTGACAGATAGATCCTCAAAACTCCCCTTTTACATATTTTTAATCTACTTTGCTATTTAGCTAACAGTTTCACAACTATGCTGAACCTTTTCTAAAAGAGGTATGAGGAAGACAACGCTAACAACTGCAACTTTACTTCCATCCAAAGACGGAGATGTGTATTTTGTTGCTTAAGCCATAATTATTCATAAGCATCTTGCTGGAGTAGCACCTGAGCTTCCAAGTGATTTTACAAGTCTATTAGTTCTTCAAACAAATCTGGAGTAATATTGTTTGCATCGACTTGAAATGGATTTACAACCCACTCGGGTGTTTCTAGCTCTTCAAGATCTTTAAATCTAATTTCCATGTGTTTCTTCAATGCTAGTCGAGGAAGACAATAACATCCGAGATCAGTATCTGTAGAACATACATTATCAGTATATGTTTCCCCAAATGCTTTTACTGGGAAAGTTATGGAAGTCCCGACTTGATATACTATTTTTGTAAATTGATATTTTACTTATAAATGCCATTATTATTCCTTTTGGAACATCTTATTATTCCTTAAGGGACATCTTGTTTCCTTATAATTTAAGGTTGACTTCATTTAATATATTAAGAATACCAGAAACGTAAATAATATTTGCTTTTCTGCTTTCAAGATCCTTTTATATTGTTTCATCCACAACTTTAAAAAATTCAAGAATTGAATCATAAATATTATAAAAACCGCACACAGACTGCTTTGCAGCTACTGGACAGTAAACATATTCTCTTTAAATGGATTAAAAATCCACGATGACGACCAATCATTGAAGTCACCTCATCAGCCACACTAGCTATACATGTTTGTAAGAGGAATTTCTTTATTGCTGAAACATTTCTCCACAGCCTTGTAAATCGTTGAACCTTTTTTTTGTATCAGTTTCCAATTGTACAGCAAATAACAACTCTACAATAATGTCTTGATTTGTATTGATATATCGCACTTAGGCCAGCAATAACGCCTCATTATCATACAGTGTTGTTTCATAAAGTTTTAAACAAAATTCCGTTGTTTTTAAGTGATCACAATGCTTGTTTTTAATGTCATTTGCCATTTAATCGATTCTAGCTTAGACTAAAAGATTACTGAGTGGAATCGAAGAAATTACATCAGTTACAGTAGGCAACATAGTGTTAAAAAGTTTTTCACAGAAGGTGAAATAAGAGTCTCCCCAATACTATGGAGCATTCCACATTTAGCAATGAGCTTTGAAATGTTATAAGATGCAATAAGCCCTTTCTCAACTGTTGTTTCATCTTTTAAAGTAGCTTTTTTTAAAATTCTAGAACAGTTTTCAAATTGAAATTTGAATTCACGAACGTAACTTAAATCTTTATTGACTTTATCCGGATGTTTTGTTTTCAAGTGCTCAATCATTCTCGAGGGTTTCATTCCTTCATTTATATACGTTTTTGTTTTTTCGCAAATTAAACACAGGTAATTGTTGATTAATAGTGCATGGAATAACACCATATTTCAAGTAATCAATTGGATATTGCTGACACTTTCTTTCTTTGATTATTCATTTCCATGTGCTAAAAATGATAGTAACTGAAAAAAAACACAGAAAACAAAATGAACTATCGTGTATCTAATTACAGAAAATCAATACTTTATTAATAATAAAAGTATATACTACATAAGAGTTGTATTTGTAAAATAGTTCAAAATAAACATTTATATATTTTGCTATAATTTTAATAAATAGTATCATTCAAAAGTTGTTCGCTAATTTAGTTCTAAAAGAAGGAAATTGTGAACATTGGACTTTGGCGCATCATCAGTAATGTTTCTGCCCACTGATAACACAATGTTCTACTCATATTCAAATCCCGACAAAGGTTTTTCTCAAAATGCTTCTAAAATATAATATTGTACCATGTTTAAATATTTTATATCTAAGAAAAAGGGTTTTAGTGAAAGATATCGATCCCAGTACTCATTTTATCAATATATTTTAATCGAATGATTGAGTTAAACTATTTTTTAGAGAGTGATCTTTTCTTTAGTGACATAAATATTTTAAGGTATTTACACTGATATACACAAAGAGACACACACATAGACATGCGTGTGCTCGCACACACAAACACACACGCACTCAGTTTCCGTATGGTAAAGTTCACTCACAAGACATTGATAAACTCGAAGCTACGATAAAGACACCGTTCAGTCGGTCAAATCCAAAACTACGTGACAATGAAGTGAAATTCTTAACCACACAGTCATGTCTTCGCTCATATTAACTTATATGTTAATTCATAATCCATTCATCTATTACTTTCACTAAATATGTGCATGGTTGGCTATTCTACCTTATCATAAGTAGCCATAGAAATTACATTCAAATAACAATGACTAAAATTGTTAAATTGTACGTTTCAGCTTCAAAACGTTCGTATTATTTCAGTAGCAAGAATGGGGATGCATTGGCTGAATCGTTAGCGCGTCGGACAGAATGCCTTGCAGTATTCGTTCCGGCTCGCTACGCTCTGAGTTCAAATCCCGCGAAGGCTAACCTTGCCTTTCATCCATCTGGGGTCGATAAACAAAGTACCAGTCAAGTACTGGGGGCGCTTTAAACAACTTATCCCTCCCCTAAAATTCTGGCCTTGTGCCAATATTAGAAATAATTATTTTAGTAGCTAGAATAGCATCTTAGTTCTATCTAATAGAGAAATTAGAAATTTCGCGTCATGTTTTTCAGGGCGTCATAAGCATGGAGTTTTTTGTCTACTAATTGCTTGGGTATTCTCAGATAATTAAAGCTTTTCAACTCACTATATTACTTAAGTGAGACCCTACAGTGTTTGCATTTAGTATGCGAGATACTCCCCTGAGATATTTTCCATCAGTCATATTATTGATATTCATAATCAGCGTCACTAAAAACCCTTTTTTTTTATATATATATATATATATATAGAGAGAGAGAGAGAGAGAGAGAGAGAGAGAGGAGGTCTAATAAGGACGAAACATGACTGTTGCTTTCAGAAGTTGCTTTTAACTAGATCCACTCCAATCTGCATTGTTTATTTTATCCAAAGTTTTAACCAGCTGATCTTATTGGAGTTATCTCCCTTGCTTTTTGTTTTTAGATGTTTAAACACCCGTAGAGTTTTTGTCTATTAATTTCTTGGATAATCTCAATTGTTCAATATTTTTCATACGTAGCATCTTAACGTATTTGTATTTAGTATGCAGAAGCCTCCCCTGAGGTATTTTTCCTCCGCCATATTAAGTGAAAAGAACCCTGATCACTTTTACCGATAACTTAACAACGAATAAATGTTCCTAGCCCTGCAGCTTCAATAATGTTATGTTCTCCTCTATTCTGTTGTTCAACATTACAGCGACCTCAGTTCCAAGCTAACATTCATTGATCAACAGTAAATTATTTGTCGATTTCCATACGCGCACGCACACCTTGGAAAAGAAATATAATATTTCTTTAAATATTTTATTGTTGGAGTTCAGAAACTGATACAGCGAAGCAATTATGTCTCATAATAAAATAATCGAAGCGATCAATACCCATATAAAATACAGTTAGCTTTTCAATGTTCATAGTGTTTCACCTACATATTCTTTACGATCTATAAATATAGAACAATCTATATCTGTGAGTAGATGGCATTGTATTTAGATTATTTACACAATTTCTCTTATACAAAAATAACTTATTTTACCTTTTATGGTGGAATGAATTATTTTACTAGAGAAACCATTCAACAATAATTCATATGTTGCCATATGCTATTGTATTATTTATATTTCTCTTGTCACCTCTGTAATTCTTGTGACGATAAGCTGTGTTGTTGTATTAGCGACGTTATAATAAATAAATATATAAATACAGCTGTAAATTATCTATTTTGCCAATTCTGAAATATTTTATATTACCTACTGAAATGATAAAATTAACCCTTCTGGGGGAAAAGGAATATTGCTAACCCTTTCTGAGTGATTTTAGTGAAATAAACTCGGGTCAACCTAAATTCGAAAGCCGATTGCGGTCTCGATTTTGCCATTGTGCCTACATTGTTTACTGTCTTAATTTAAAAACCCACAATTATATTGATTTATTAACCTGTAAAATACTTGGAAAAGTGTTGAATATAAGTTGTTCTAAAAAGTAAATATTCTTAAATAATTATGGTTTGGAAGAATTTCTATTAGTGAACTATCAAAGCATGTAATTTCAATACTTATTTTCTGTTACAGAAAATGTAGCTAGTAGAGTTTGTTAGGGTGTTACAGCTTCACATTCCATCACCGGTGTTTCAAAGTCTCCACAGTCAGGACACTTGTAAATATTTGAATTAATCTCTTTAGATAGGTGCCATGAGATCTAAGCTGTGACAGCACTAATTAATAGACGTCGATTTATTCAGACTGCAATACTGATTTCAAGTTCTTCCACGTGTATGAACCCAAAATGCAAACTTACTATAGATATATGGTGCAAAAATCTTCAGGTTTTTATACGAATGTGTTTGGGAAATCGTTTTGTTTTTTCTCATCTGTATACCGTGAATATATCTCTCATAGAACAATACCTCTATTTTGGCTTTTGAGCTTCTTGCTGTTCCCGCTTACATATAATCGGGAACTTCATAATCTATGGGTCACAGTAGTCTTTGTTTTTGCATTAATATTTAAATATTAATATTTTCACTTCTAAATATATACAATAAATCCATTTCTGAAATGCCAGTTAAATATAAAATATAAAAGTTATTTTATTGAAATTTAAATTTCAAGCTGTAGACCTTGCCAATAGTTGAGATCTAATCGATAGAAATAGCACTTGTGTTATGACAGTAGTAGCAAATATGCCCTTATACACAAGTGAAAACGTAGAAAAGAAATCATATTTATTTACATTATTAGATACAAGACAACAATGTTGTATTCTAATTGCAGTTGTTCCCCTAATTAATGTATGTATACAATCAAACTAAAGATTACATAATATGTTGCTATGAAAATTAGAGTGTTTGAAAAGATATGATCACGTAATACTACATTTGTTTATTCTATGAGTACATATTATAAACAAAAGGGGAGTTTGTATGAGACAGTTGAATACCGAACTCGATACTTTACTGTAGATAATTGTGTAGCTCATTATTAAGAGTTCAAATCATGTATGTTGTTTTTATCTTTCTGTCGAGATATTTAGGTGTCGATAAGATACCAGCAAGTTACAATGGTGGATTAAATCGAATATGTCTATTCTTTTCAAAGATCCACTTTGTGTCTATACAAAAGCAATCAAATTAAAATGGCATGGCTAGATCAAGCGTTATGATATTTTAACATCATGTATGCTATATAAAAATGTTATTCCAGAGGTGGCCAAACTTGCTTTAAACCTTAAATGTTTGCGAGCCGCAATACTTTAGCAACATTTGTGCCCGTGTTTTTAGTTTTATACATTTTATTACAAATAGCATGCATAAATATTAATAAATACATGCATGCAATAATATTTATTCATGTATGTAGTTTTTTAAACTGCTAATTTGTTTTAGTTTTAGTAATGACAAAGTACACATATATAAGAAATGTATATACAATCTTTACTACTGATGATTGTATAAACTATATTGAGAGTATTTGATATGGTAATAGCTACAGGAATATCTAAAAACAAATAAGCGAATTTACATTTCAGTAACATTCTGACTACCAAAGATAAAACTAAAAGAGGGGAAAGCAGATATTTTTAATGATATTTATTCGTCTTAGTAAATCTCTGGTCAAAACATGGAGGAAAATATAAATATATATATATATATATATATATATATAAAGGCAAACCAATAAAATTAGAGATATTGTAATCAGATACCACCTTACAAAATTACAGTCTTACAATATTTGTATGATAAACAGACAATGTTACAATTATCAGGCTATTAAAACTACTATTTACTACTAGTAGAGATCTTGCGGCTCTCCATCTTGAAATCCCGCCCGATATGTTTTCAAGGCTGTACAAATTAGTTCCGTCAGATGTTTGATGTTTATTTGTAAGAGCTATTCAATGTTTCGACTTCACACACTTTATTACAGACTACAGTGATTCACAGCAGTATGTTGTGCTGAAAATTGAGATAAATCGTACACTACATTTCTTCAGTTCCGGATATTTTATTTCTGGGACTTGTTCCCAGACTTAATTGTAAAGAGGAAATTGTGGATCATCTTTCCAGCAAGATCCTCTTGTAATTCCATTAGTTCCATTTCTACAGCAGATGATCTGTAACCAAAGACTCGTGAATTAGACAACTATCATTGACCACATCAAATATGAACGGATTTACAAGAAAGACAACGCAGTGCTTTCACTTCTGCAAGTCATCAAACCTGATTAGGAAATTATCAAGCAGTCATGTAATTTATCTTTGTATTCTTCCAGTTTGTGCTCTTTTATTTCAATATCAGGAAATGTAAATTCTCTCCTACTGAGATTGGGAAAATTACTGAAGTTTGTTGATACAATGTCTCTTTGAAAAACACTAATTTTATTCTGAAAACTGGAAATTTTCTGAGTAAGATCAGAAACAGTTTCATCCTTCCGCTGGAGTGTCAAGTTAAGAGTTCATATATGATTCATCATATCAGTAAGGGACAACAGGTCTTGCATCTATTCATCGGTTTTAAACTGAGAATAGGATCTTTTCTTTAAGAAAAGTAATAATATAGCGTCAAAAGATCGACAAACCTACTTAAGATATTGCTGGTTGACAACAACCTCACAATGTAAGAGACATTACTGGGCTTATCTTCAAGCTCCAGTTCTTCACTAAAATATCTGAAATGTCTTCATAGCGTATGCAATTAATAATTTTAAGGACATATATCATAACTAATTAATTATACGCCAAAGAGCGTTCGTTCTCTGCGGCGTGTTGCGGGAAAAGCTTTACTTTGCACCACACTACAGATATAACAGATTTCATAAAATCATCATACTTGAAATATCTGGCTGCCAGGTGTTCATGATGAATAATACAATGAAAGGGGAGAAACTCTGGAAAGCTGGGATCACTTTTCATAAGTACAATTATTTCTGCACTTTTCCCACTATTACAGGTCCTCCATCTGTTGCAACATTGATGAGTTTATTCAGCGGAACATCAGCATTTGTTTAGGCTCTGTTAACTCCACGAGTTATTTCGTTTAATGTTACTAAGTTCAACATCTCTCAGAGTTACAACAGAGGAAACATAATGAGCAAATGCTGCCTGTAGTGAGTTGTCTTGTATGTATGTAGATTCGTCAACGGCTAAGCTGAATGCAAGGGAATTCTTTAAATCCTTTTGTATTTTTCCTGCAACACAAGTACTAATCTGGAAGATACGTCTTTCTGTAGTGTGGTATGAAACTGGTGTTTGTGCTATTAGTTACTGCATATATGTAGCTATGGAATGGTGGATCGCACTTAGTCATTCAAACGACTAACTACGTGCCATAGGTTTGTTCAATCAGGGCTGACCTAGTACTACACAACAGCAACACTAATAACGACAACACCAAGATATCATTGATGAATTGGGTAGAATATAGCTAAAGTGGTTAACATAACTCAGTCATAGTACTTATAATCAGTAATTTATGCTGCTTAGAATGGTTGTCTTTCAAGAATTGACTTCAATGAACTTGGGAATAGGGATTTCATCCGGCTGGATTGAAGAACACTTCCAGAAATTACTGAACCAGCCGCCTATAAAAGCCGCGTTCAGCTTTGAAGATGAATCACATCAACCACAGTTGGATGTAAAGATGGGAAATATAAGAGAAGTAGACATAGCGATCAAGGCACTGAAAAATAACAAAGCAGCTGGTCTAGATCAGACATCAACTGAGCTACTGAAGCACAAAGGCCGAAGTACAGTAACATCACTGACCAAACTGCTGAACAGCTGCTGGCAATACCAATGTGTCCAAGACAAGTGGCGGTGAGGTATGATAGTCAAACTACCTAAGAAAGGAAATAGAGCCTATCGTAACAACTGGTATGGAGTTACATTTTTGTCAACCGCCGGCAAAGTCTTTTGCAGTATGCTACAACGGTGACTTCGCGACGCCGTTGATGCAACTCTATGGGAATAATATGCAGGGTTCAGACAAGGGATATCATTCTGTGAACAAATTTTCTCACTGCGGAATATCATCGAGTAATGTCTGGAGTTCCAGCGACTATTGTCAATAAATTTTATTGACTTCAGAAAGGCATTCGACAGCGTTCATCGAGAACCAGTGTGGAGCATCGCAAAACTTTACGGGATCCCAGAGGAATACATCTCAAGCTCTACAAACATCTACCTTAAGTTCAGTTGCTGTGTGAAGAAGGAAAATGGAAACACTAGATCACTAGAAACTTTGACATCCCCATCAGAGTTCATCGGGATGCATCCTGTCGCGACTCCTCTTTCTATTAATCGTAGATTTCATGAGAAAATGGCAGTTGACAGCAATGAATATGGCATCGAGTGGAAGTATAAGAGATGGTCGGCAGATTTGAACTTCGCTGATGATATTATATAGTAGACACGGTCTACGAGAACAAACTCACTGCCTGATTAAGAATTGGCGAAGAAAACCGGACTGAGAATGAACGTAGAGAAGACGAAGGCCATGGAGATAGCCCAGGAACAGAGGACACCATATTGATGGTTGAAGATTAGATGGTCGAAGACGTAAGCCGATTCGTATACCTAGGCAGTATTCTGGGCGATGAAGGAGATACTGACACCGATGATAAATGCAGAATAGGAAAGACAACAGTAGTATGTCAGTGAATGTACAAAATCTGGTCCATGAACACACTGGACACCAACATCAAGATCCACTTGCAAAGTACAACCATACAACCAACAGCGCTGTATGCAAGTGGAACTTGGAAGATAGCTGCGAAAATCACTAAAACGTTGTATGTCTTTCAGCAAAGGTACTTGTGGAAAAGTTTTAGAGTGTTGTACCATGATAATATCAGAAACAAGGACGTCCTAAGAAGAGCATCGTCGCCAAGACTCCAAGATATGGTATTGGAACAAAGAATATGACTGGCTAGTCATCTCCTGAGGCAGACAGATCATCGGTATGCAAAAATAGCATTGAGATGGACACCAACAGGAGGAAGGCGAAGACAGGGAAGACCATGGGCCACGTGGCGTCGATCCTTTGAGGAGGATCTAAAGGCTATCAACATACACTAGGAAAACATAGAAGGACATGCAAACGATCAAGCAGGAGGAGAACTGCCGCTTGATGCACATACATGCACGGGATAGAATAATTAAAATTTTACTTTGGGCAAACATCTATAGTATAGTGTATAAAAGATATTTATATTATAGGAAGAGTGTCATGTTATTTACTTTCTCAGTAACGTTAGTCAAGTGAAATAGATTCAACTAGGAATGGAAACTACATCACAGAGTCGACATATTGAAGGTTTACCTCAGCTGACATGCAAAGCACTTAGCTAATAGTTTATAACTTAACCACTTAACCACTATAAACATTTCAACCTTAAAATACCCCGACTATCACCCGTCGCTTTATTCCAAGGTCTTTATATATCCAGGTTATCATCACTGCATCGAATATTAACGGTGAATTGAGCAATGCACATGGAAAAATTAAAATACATGAATACGGCATTTGAAATAAAGAATATATA
>JAOPJM010521762.1:0-10602 GCA_027124095.1 Muusoctopus leioderma
GATCCAACACCGAAATATATATATATATATATATATATATATATATATATATATATGAAATTGCATATATAACTTTCTTATATTCCTTCCTACAACTGGCTGGTAATTTTGTAATGCTTCTTTCTACCATGAGTGATAAGTAATCTAATTTATGTACTTAGAAGTTTTATAAGAAAATGTGTTTCTATTGGTGTGTATTTAATTATTCTACATGAGCTATAATAGCATTAAGTAATTTTTCGTCTTTAATAATCCCATCTTGTGCTGCAGTATATTGTAACAAAAATAATGTTATAATGCATGCTATTGCTGAATTTAAATATAGCAGGACTGAAAGAATTTATGATAAACAAACAGCAGGCTAAAACGTCAAATTTGTCGATCCATATTGGGTAGCTTTGGTCACCTGCTATTACACACGTTAATGTAAGATGTCAGGCTGCTGATGGATGCATGGGAACATGAGTGGGTTCCGAAGAGTTAGTTTGACTGGCATGTGTAAATGATGGTGAGATAGCATTGAACTGACTCGGTTGTGATCATGTGACCAGAATAGTGAGGTATAATTTTTCTTTCACAATTAATCATTTCTCTACTCAATGTTTGCTGCCCCATACCTTATTAGTGAAACTGTTCCCAGGTGGATAGCTTGTATGATATTCCCCCCATTCAATCTGAATTTTAAAATATTCTTTACTGAGGACGTTTTTCATTTCCGTACTTTAATTGTATCACTTTTTATTATTCCAAGATACGTATATGCTTCTTCCATATCTAGCGATTTGAAATTCCCTCCATCATGTAGATCCATTCCAGCACAGTTTATGATTTTGCCACGCTTCATAGCAAATTTCTCGATAACGAACTATCGATACTTAATATTCGTACAGTTTGCACAAAAGAATCGAGTTGATTCTTGTCTTTCCAAAAACAGTTTAAATCGTCAATAAGATGGAGATGATTCCCCTTTCTCAGTTCTTTCCCAGTGACTATCTTTCATTAGATTTATTTAAAATAATTGACAGAGGAATCCGTACTATTACAAACAAGACACAAAAGAGTGTATCACCTTGAAAGATAGCCCCTCTGATCTGTACAACTGCTAGTCTTTCAACGGTTCTAGACAACGCTTGATCCACGAGTATGAAACTAAGTCATATGCCTTTTCATAATCGATCCATGCGATGCACTAATTCGTCATTCTATTTCTGCAATGCCTCGACCATTATTTATTGGTTTTCTTTAACCTGATCTTTTTTTGCTAGCCTTTCTATTCATCATGCAGTAAATGTGTCTTGTGTAGATGTTGGTATATCTCTCCTGTAATTGTCCCTGCTAAGATTTTCCACATAAGTGGGGGAACACATAACTGGACGGCAGTTTGAGACACCAATTCCTTTCAATTTGTCCTTCAATATCGGGCAGGGTTTTTCCTTTAGGTAACAACAGTTGACTTATACTCATTTAGTAATATTACTATGGTTTTATGGTGATTTGTAAACTCTCTCAACGAATGATAATGGACAAGATCTGGTCCAGCAGCTTTTCATTGTCCAACCTTTTTTAAATGCTATCAAATTTTTACTTTCGTGATGGTAAAATCCTCCAGTGCCTCAACATTTTCAGTGTAATGTTTCAATTGCTTTTTATTATTGTGCTTGGTATGTTTGTCTAAAATTTCGAAACATCGCAGTGCAGAGAGGTGATGACCACTCAGGAATGGAGTATCCGTGATGTTTCTGCAGACAAAAATACAAGAAGGTAGAAATGTGTGAACACACCAGTCTTGCGGTGGTGAAGGCTCTTTATATATGGAGGCTCTGTATATAAACAAATTTCTTTCTAAGAAGGAGTTGTATGATTAGCATTCTGTCACATTACCGGAAAAACCTATTCAAGGGCGGACAAGGAAAACGCTAACCTACCTTGATTCACGAAGGGAGAGGTTTCTTACTCTATGCTTCTCCACAAAGATCAATTATATAAAACCCTGACTAACGTACGAAACGAGAATTTTATCGATCGATCTTGGTAGGGCTTACGTTACCATCTGCCTAATCTTCAAGACTGAGAGCGAAGCGTAAACTCAGGTGAATCTAGTGCGTGAAACATCGGCCCATAAACTCGTACGTCAGTACAAGGACCAACGTAATGCAAATGTAACAGTGAGGGCGATTGTCAATAACATTGACCTTTGGCTCGTTTTCACCATTGTAGCACAATGTAGATAGGTAGGCAAGCACAGACGTGACGAGTAATGGCATGCAATCGTGAAAGGTTGCATGGACTTGCAAGACCTTATGAGCCCTCAAGATCTCAAGGCCATTCCGCGGCTGACTCCATCGTATGGACAGAGACAATGCAATGAAATTGGTGATGCAGGGCAGAGTGTGCAGCTGTTACACTTAAAACAGTAAGAATCACTGGTGATCTGTCTCTCCCTAGGAGTTGGAAAAGCAGAGAATATAGAGTAACCGATAGCAGCGAGATGTCGATATTAAAACCTACAGCAATTCAGGAGGCTGCTTTGCCAGCGGCAACAACGGTCGAATCTCCGGAAATAACAGAGGAGATTGACCTATCCTCAGTCTCAGAAGTGTATGATATTGAAGCTACACCCGTTTAGCAATAACCCCATCCACTTGCGATGATGGTGGCCATATTGAGGTTGAGAGGTAGTGACAAAACTTTGCAAGGAAAAAGAAAAGAATAACAAAGAAAGAAGATAACCATCTCGGTCAGAATGCTTCTAGGAGACTGGAGAGGAAGCATAGCTTCTGGGGCTCTTACAATTCACAGCTCTCACGGAAAATAACAACGGACTATTCGTATTATTATTTGAGTAAGAGCATAATCTGTAGATTGGTGAGGAAATGTCCTCCGATTACGCGGAGCCTGTGAAAGATAGGGTATTGATAAAACCTTCGAACTATCCTACGAATAACTTCACGTAAACCATCACCAGAACCTGGGCCTTTTCTTGGTCACCCATCCCCCAAATTTCTTACGATTATTTCTTCAATGAGCAATTACATGGACTATCAAAAAATGGCATAAAGAGAGGATCTGAGTCGTGGGATCCACTTATTTATCCTATGTGGAGGTTGTTCGCCCTTATGGAGATGGGTAACCCAATGGTTGTGATACGCTTGGTTAAATGATGTCTCGTTTTAAATATTTTGTTTCATAGTTAAACTTATATATAACCTGTATTTTTTAAATTATATAGAAATTATACTATCTTCATTTTTATATATAACATTGTCTTGTCCACTCCACAGGCATTTGCAACACTTGTGTATAGCTATAGCTTGTGTATATAAGTATAAACTCTTATGGTTAGTAAAAAAAGGATATTGTAATTGGCGAATTGGCAGAGTCGTTAGCGTGTCAGACAGAATGACATACGGTAATCTTTCTGTCTCACTGCACACTGAGTTCAAATCCCACCAAGGTCAACTTTGCCTTTTATCCCTCCGGGGTCGATATAATAAAGTACCAGTCAAGTACTGGGGTTTGTTGGACTTGTGCCTAAATTAGAAACAATAATTATTATTATTACTACTACTACTAATACCATTATTAATATCATCATCATCTTCATCATCATACATTGTTTGGGAGATACGTAGAGAGTTTCCTTTCTTGCATCAAAGAATTACGTACGTCTTGGAAATAATACACTAAAATATCCAAGTTTAACAAACGACTTATGATTCTGGTCTAACAATATTTACAAACCTTACTATTGTTCTTCTATGGAACGTGCTTATATCTATCCTTACATGGGATATGCCAATGTCTTTACAGAAGTGTATATATATATCATTCTAGTAGTGGTAATTACAAATAGGATGATCGACTCATTTATTAACTGCCAAAACGTTTGAGCTATGTTATAGCAATTCGGTATTGCTATCACAGCGATTTTCCTCTTTTTGCTATGGAAATAATATATTGAGCTTATTATATGCTTTATGGTGGTCCGTGTTTATTGTAAAGATATATAAAATATCCGCATTGTGAATTTCTAAGACAGCTGGATATTTATATGAGCATCACAAAACCATTTCCTTAAGGAGTTCAAACCCAGTGTCTCTGTGCATGTAGAGAAGATCGATATGTTGTTAGGTTTTAAATTATATTTGGTGAATACTAATATTAGACATGCTAATGCAATGTCGTGTATCGTTTCAAAAAATATACCATATATACGACACTTGTCTTCTAAATTTTATGAATTAAATATTCCTCTCATTATAGACTACTGTTCCCTTATGGCAAATAGTTTAGCTACCGTAGCTCATCCAGACTGCATTAGTTCATCCAAACTAGAGTTAGTGTTTCACTTATATGTAGGGTATTCAATGCATGGATATGGGTCGAGGTATGGTTATATTTTCCAAAGCATGTTATTCCTTTAGTTCGTGCTACTTTTGACGATCTACTTTTGACGCCCTGCTATTTAAAATGGATAAATTTCCCCACTCCAGAAACTTCATCTCTGATATTTCTGTAGAGTGTTAAATAGCACGCTCAAACATACTTTCGGTGGATGGCTCTATACTACCATGAACTTGAACATATAAATGCCTTGTATGTGTGTGTGTATATATATATATATATATATATATATATATGTCTGTGTGTATGTATGTATGTATGTGTGTGTGTGTGTGTGTGTGTGTGTGTGTGTTGTACATATAGATATATATATATATATAGTGTTTTGGTGAGGAAAACATTTAAGGTAGGCCGCACACCTGACATACATAACATTAGTATGTTCACTTTTCCTACTGTCTTAGACTTAGGTTTTATTTGTTTGAAATTTATTCCACTTCCTTGGGAGAATATTGCTGCTGAGTTATAATCGATTTACAACCGTTCGTATGATCGTAATCAATGATCCTACTTGTCAGATCTTCTGGTGAGTTGGAAATATAAGCGTAACATTAACAAGCGAATTCATCAATTCCTTCTTGGCATTATATCCTTACCTGCCACCTTCGCCCGGTATGTAAAATGGTTGGATGTCAGATTTATTGATGATGTTTTAGAAGACAAGATATCTAGAGCCACAGTGTATAGAATCTGGATTTATTACATTCCAATGAAATACTACAAAACCTTATGTTTGTGCCGTACTACAATTGTGTGCATGGCACAGATATGTTTGCTATTTAAATCGGATTTAGAAATTAATTGTTAAAATATTTAGTTCTCATTTGCATTTGTACACCTTTCACAAATTTACAATGCAGAGTTATCCATCTCGCTTAGTATGACTGCCCATGGACTTCCAAATCTGACTGACCCACCAATCCACTTTGCTGCATTGTCAACTTGTTTTATCCACCAGGACATTTAATATTTCGACTAAGCCATTTAACAATATCGAGGAGTGTCACAAGCTGAGGAACATGCTAGCATATAAGTTCATCGACGGAGATGATCTGGTGTATATGCCAGGTTATCCTTATTCTCATGCCGGGCCTTAAATTTATTTTATTGTTGTTTACATCCTCAATGGTAACGGGCCTTGTACATAGGGAAAACAAGATATACTATCACTTTGGAATATTCCAGTATTTATTCAGGTGAGAATGAAACTTTCCAGCATTGTGATGTTGGTGATGGTACGAACTGTTGGTCACAGTACTTCATAGTTTTTTTTAAGAAGTTCACGTTGATATTTTTAATTTGTGAACTTCCAAAATGTTAATGAGTCAGTCTTGCGAAACGGACTGAAAGGCCTTTTTGTAGTCAATCCATGTGAACATTTGAATTACCTAGTACAATGTTGTCATTCAGTTTCCGGTCAATTGTTGCATAACACTGCTTCTGATGTATAGGCATTTAAATTGTACATTCATAAGTAGTCAATGATCCTATTGGATAATATTTTGGAGAGCAGAGTATAAATTACAGGTATAGTAGTGATGGGATAGTAATTAACTGAGCCCGCTGTTGGTCTTTTATTGGGGATCGGTGTTAACTTACAAGTAAAAAGCAAACTAGATTCTTATTCTAGATTATTCAAATGTTTACTGAAGGTTCACATTGACGTTGTTGTTCTTTCTTCCCAGCTCAGCTTTTATCCAGCAGGCCTATTTTCGAAAGCAGTCCAGCCGTGACCAAGCCGTCTTTTTTTTAAACAATGTGTGCCTAGAACTGCTGTTTCCTACCCGGAGTACACAAATGTAGTGCTGGAGGTCCGTGAGATTGTTGAGTAGAGTGACCTGGGGGCTGTGGGAAAATTCGTTTAAATACAAGGGGTCCTTGGTAGAGAAACAGATGGAAACCACTAATCTAAAACTAGATTATCTAATGTGTCCTTTTGTACGACGTTAGGCTATAGTTTCAGTGGCATGTGGTTGCCATTTCTAACAGAGTGATAGACCGCATAGAGGTTTCGGTGTTGACATAATCTTTCTATGCAATTTCCTAAGATTGTCCAAGAAGACTTAAATCATATATTTCAATTAAGTTTACTTTGGAAAGATACTAGTGCTGATGAACTACAAACAGTAGTTATATGTATCGGGTAAGATCCCCCTGAAAGACAAAAAAAGGACAGGCCGCCTATGGGAACCGAGCCACGTATCTGTCGTATTCCGGACAACCAAAATTACTAATACTTCAAGAAGACCTGCCGATTTTAACCGTCGAAATTAAAGCTTTAATCGTACAAGTGAGAACGTAACTATATAAACATTGAATCGTTGCTAAAGTATTGAGAAATTTTGAAATTAAGTTTGTTTTGGAAAAATACTACAATGCTGATGAACAGCAGTTATAAACAGCAGTTATATGTATCGGATAAAATAGCCCTGAAAGACAGACAAAAGTCAGTCCGCCTACGGTAGATTTTGAATTTCTTTTAATTCAGTTATTTTGAATTTCTAATAATCAGCGATTAGTTTTATTCTGTTTAGATTCCTTTTAAAATGACTGTCAGAAATATTTTCTAATTCTTCTTTAGTTGGCATTTTATCTGCTTCTAAGTTGTTATTGCGGGTCCCCCTATGGAATTTTAGGCGATCATTTTCAAATGAGTGGTTTTCAGAGAATCACTTTTCCTCATATTGTGTTTTTGATTTATGATTTAAGGAGGCCATTCTTTGTTTTAGGGACTCCACTGTTAGGTATCGTTATACCACAATACTGTTTAATTTTGTGTAACACTGTTGTATAATGTTAAAGAAGATTTATGTTATATTTCTTATCATACCGGATGCATTCTCCCTGATTTTCCGGAAAAGATTATCTCCTGACATATGGGTTAACTGACTTGCTTATCTGTGCAACGTAGCTATTATTTGCTTGAATTTAGCCTTCCAACCGTCTGATATATGTCAGTGAATCTTATCTTAGATTATTTATTTAACCCCGTGATTTTCAATTCCCGCGAGAATACAATTATAGAGAAAGCACGTATACCCCTAGAAATTGTTATGGCATGTTGTAAAACTGTCCTCTGTACATAGCTTATAACGTCCCTCAATCTATGATTGTACTTAAGAACAGTGTTTTAAAAAACACTCTATTATTGACAGTAGTTAATTATGTTCTATGTAAGTTGCGTAACCTCGTAATAATACACTCTTCTGTTTATATGTATTGTCACATTCATGTTCACCCGTGCCAGCAACGCTGCATATACGTGGTTTCCCGGCGTGGTAGAAATAGCAGCCGAAATCTATCAAATCATACCCTACTATCTTAAAACAAAAGAGCACGTTGGACAATGCAGTCCTATATACAAAATATAGAATGTTCAAATCTGAAACACTTTTGCTTATAGGTCTACTCAATCAGAAGTGACTTGGGGCTAAATATCAACTTCATTTTCAGTTTTTGAAAACTATGGTTGAGAACTACTAGCAGCAGGTACTGTATTCCCGGTAACATGTAGATTTCTAACAAAATTTACACTATTGACGTTGTTATTGACATTAACGTTGTGATCATCGGTAACATTAATATTATCAATATCATTGTTACTATGTCCGTCATTATCTTCATTTAATTTATTCAAAGTATTTTTAAGTGCATACTCATTCTTTACAGGCTCGATTTTTTACTTAATTAACCAATCTCTTCTGTTGATATGTGTATTGTTATCATCCACATGGCTGAATATTTCTTGTCTGATTAGATATTTTTGGTCTCTTGAGGTGTAATTTTTCTATATATGTTTCCAGGTATTAATTCATTGATCGTTTATAGGGTGGGAGTATTTATAACTGCCTCGTAATAGCATCGTACAACGTTTAATGTTCACTTGCTTCATCAACCATGTTCTTTACCTTGTTACTGGATGTTGTCATTTTTTCCCCTTCATATTCTCGTATCTTGAGAAAACAAACAGTTATACATTGATGTATTCATTGTCGACATTGAATACATATGTACCTGTAAATAATCCGTATAGTAAAATTTGTAAAATATACATTTTCAATGATCCCATAGCTTCGAGTTGGTGCGATTTTAAACACTTCCAGCTGCCAGGGACCATTATTATTATTATGGTGGATTGGCTGAATCGTTAGCGCATCGGAAAGAATGCCTGGCAGTATTCGTTCTGGCTCGCTACGTTCTGAGTTCAAACCCCGCCGAGGCCAGCTTTGCCTTTCATCCATCTGGGGTCGATAAACAAAGTACCAGTCAAGTACTGGCGTCGATTTAATCGACTTGCCCCTCCCCTAGAATGTCTGGCCTTGTGCCAATATTAGAAAGATTTATTATTATTATTATTATTATTATTATTATTATTGTTATTATTATTATTGTTATTATTGTTATTATTTTTGTTATTATTATTAATATTATTATCAGGGCAGATAGATTGGCAGAATCGGTAAGGCGTCGGACAAACTGCCTTGCAGTATTTGTTCCGGCTCTTTACATTCTGAGTTCAAATCCCGCCGAGGTTAACTTTGCCGTTCATCCTTTCGGAGTCGATAAACAAAGTACCAATCAAATACTGGGGTCGATTTAACTGACTTACCCCTCCCCCAAAAATATTTGGCCTTGCGCCAGTGTAAGAAATCAAACAATTATTATTATTATTATTATTATTATTTCCGGAAGGATGAAAGTCAAAGTTGAACTCAAATTCCGCCGCGGTCAACTTCCGGAGTCGATAAAATAAAGTACCAGTCAAGTACTGAGGTCGATATTATCGACTTACCCCTCCCGTAAATTTCTGGCCTTGTGCCAATATTAAAAATAATTATTATTATTAATATTTCCTAATCCTTTTCTTTCGAATTTTTCCTTTTACCATTTCATCATTCAACCATTTCTTTCTTTTTTTCTTTTTCGTGTCGTCCGCTCGCAAATTGTTCTCGATTGAATTCGTTCATTCTTCGATTAGAGACAGCTGTAACCTAATCAATATATAGTATTTTATCCTATGGAAACGTTAGGTCATCATCTAACTATCTTTGTGTGGTCATCTCTGATGATGACCACACAAAGATATGGAAAATAGTTGACAATCAAACAAAACATCAGTATAAAAATTTATATATCATTTAAATGCAAATGGGTCTTCTGAATCACCCTGTATATATATATGCCCCAACGCATCTGATGAGTTAGACGTGTATCTCTGCGTCCACGAAACTTAAAGTAGTGCGGGACTAAGTCACACTGTTAATACACATATATATTTAACTTCCGCAATGTGCTCGGTGCCTTTTTATATATATATGTGTGTGTGTGTGTGTGTGTAAACCTACGATAGTAGACATGTAAACATGTCATATTTACTTATTTCATGTAAACATGTCATATTCACTTATTTCTCTGTAGATTGAAAAAAAAAATGATGAACAGCCTTAATCGATTTTCGATCCTTATTTGGGTCTTATCAAAGGTGTCTACATCAAAGCATAATCCCAGAGAAATACGTAGTTAATTGGTTTATATACTCATCAGATCTAGTAGCATCAGTGAACTGGGAATACTAATTTGCACACCAACACTTTACTTAGTATCAGCGGCCTGTCAACGGGGAACTCAGTCCACACAAGTATCAAGGTATGATTTTATATATATGTAAACATACGATAGTAGACATGTAAACATGTCTCTGTAGATTGAACAAATGATGAACAGCCTTAATCGATTTTTGATACACACACACACACACACACACACACACACACACACTCACTCACTCAGCTCATAGACACATAGACCAACATATGCGCTCACTTGACTTTCTAGATATAGCAACCAAATTTCCTGCAAATCACACCCTACAAATGGGGACCGATAGAATGGGTTCCAGACTTTAAAAAAACAACAACTAAGCACTTCAATGCCGTGCCCCAGCATGGCCGCTGTCCAATGACTGAAGCCAGTAAAAGAGTATACACACACACGCACACACACACACACACACACACACACACACACACACACACACACACAAACAAAAGCATCACACTTTATGAAAACAACGTTGTTTTCCACGCGTAGTCTCGTTAAAAGTACATACAAACACAGACACACAACACAGACACACACAAGCATACACAGAGGCATATATATATATATATATTTGAACAAGGAGGGCTGCTAGCGTAT
>JAOPJM010521772.1:0-17373 GCA_027124095.1 Muusoctopus leioderma
TACAGTGCAGTACAGAGAGGAGAAAAGAGTACTCAATACAGTAGTAGAGTGATGCATAAATTTTATTCGAAGCTGAATATATATATATGTGTGTGTGTGTGGATGTATACAGAGAGAGAGAAGGCGAGAGATTGACAGATAGATCTGTTACAATAATTTATATTAAACATCACATCAAACTGTAGTTTTTAATGAAATGTTTGAGATGGAAGAGAAGAGAGCTACCACTAAATTACCAACAGATGAAATATGAAAAAGAAAGCGGGAAAAATGACAGAATGTCCTACTTTCTGACACTCACTCTCTTTCTACGCCGTTCCTCTGTTTAACTCCTCTATTCAGCTTCGGGATTATATAGTTATGTATGTACCTTCTCTCACCCCTAGCTATGAGGCAGAGACGACGGAGTGACGGCGGTTCATTAGCTAGAAAGCAGTGGCGTGGAGGGAGTGAGGAAGCGAGTTAGAAATTGAACTTACTATACTATCAACAGTAGTCTTAGATTCTAATACACATACGCTTAAGTAGATACCCATATACATGTATGTGTAAGACCATATTGTACTAATGGGCGTGCACACACGTCTTAAAAAGGAATCGTAAGACTATTCACAGAGAGAGAGAGAGGGGGGGAGAGAGACAGAAAGTGAAAAAGCGTTAGATGTAGACACACATAGAAAGTTAAATCAGCATATTCTGCCTATAAATTTACATGTAATGAAATACATGCAGAGTATTGCCATATATGTATTAAATACGTATACAGCACACACACAAACATATATATTATTCTTTTACTGGTTTCAGTCAATGGACTGCGGCCATGCTGGGGTAAATTACCTTGAAGGGTTTTAATTAATGATATCGACCCAGTACTTATTCCAATCTGGTACTTACTTTTCCGTTCTCTATTTGTCGAAAACGTTAAGTTACGGAACATAAAGATATACAGCATAACATCGGTTTTTAAACCGGTGTAAATAGAAACAAAAACACTGATAGACACACATACACACATATATATATATATATTAACATATACACATACAGGCGATTTTCTATTTGCCGACCCACAAAATGAAAGTAACTTAATTGTCAGTTTCGGTAATTTCCGTTTTTCCTTATATCATACTCTAACGTCTTAAAAGAAAAGCCGTCACAATCCTGTCACTATCAAGTTAGTGAATCTACGACTAAGTACACTTTTTTTTTTTTTTTTTAAGACGTTAGAGTATGATTTAAGGAAAAACTGAAATAGCCGGAACTGACAATTAAGTTACTTTCATTTTGTGGGTCGGCAAATAGAAAATCGCCACATAATGTTGGTGTGATGTGGCGATTAGAACAATGGGCGTTCTTGGGAGAAACAGAAAAACATTCCTAATTGAAAACAACAGTATAATAATGATTGAAGTGTAGATTAATATGAGAAACGATGGATTCTTTTAATTAGACATTCCAATCACTATTAATATTTTATTGAAATAAACAGAAACGGTAAAAAAAGGTAGATTTTTAGGATCAGATTTGTTTATTTAATCGAGTTATAGCCATAACAAGGCTGAAAATATCTATTGTCTACGGTTAAGTTGATTAAACACTTAAACAATCCTGAAAAAAACAATATTTTTTCTTCCTCTCATCTAAAAACAGAAATAACTCCGAGTCCAGGGACAGTCTACAATAATTCTAGAAGTCTAAAGAGTCAGTTAAAGAGATATACCTTGGTCCTGGCTGCTACTTTCTGGTTTGGATGGCGCCATAACTTTAAACTTACTTGAATTATGGCGCGAAATGTAGACGTCGCTGTAGTCAGGAAGCAGTCAGGTAGGAGTTACCTCCCCTCACTATAACACGGTGTATTTTATGGTCGTTCCCTGTTATAAAAAGTCTGGTATTTCCTCTGTCAATTTTCCTCCGGGGTCGCTAAACTAAGTGAACCAGTCATGTACTGGAGTTGGTTTAATTAACCGTTCCCATCCATTACAAATGTGTGCCCTAGTGCCAATTTGGTAACTCATTATTGATTACTTTTCATTAGACATATAAAGTCAATATTTTGTAAACAATCGAGTGATATTAGTATATTACTAGTACATATGGAAGTCAGCCGCAACTGGATATGTATTGCAAACAGACGGATATTCAGCTAGCTCATACATTTTCATAAGCCTAAATACTAATAGAAATAAAACAGCAGTAAATCCTTACACAATACATGTTAGACCTAGAAAACGAGTATTTGTGTCGTACAGTAAAATAACTGGGATTTAAACTATTTCCCCGTCTTCATAGTTTGTCATCTTTTAATAACTCTGCCAGATATCACTGTCTCCTCAAGCTATGGACTCGTTCTTTCTCTCTATACAACCACACTACTATAAATACTGGTGGCTTTGTTGTTACGACAAAATGATGAAGTTTAGAGGTGGTGGAGGAGAGTAATAGACACAATAAGTGAAGTGCGAGAATTAGGGAAGAGGAAAGGGGATATAGAGATGGGGGAAAGAGAGACAAGAAAAATGAGATACACATATCTCTCTCTATATAAATATATGTGGATCGATTCTCTAACTTCTTATTTAACGAGTGGGGAAAGTGAAAAGAAGATAAAGATATATTGACTGTAGATAGAAAAAGCGTAGGATAGAGAGAAGCACGAGGAAGAGAGGAGGATAGATAAACATATAGACGGAGAAACGAGACTAGAGAGGCATAAAAGATGAGAGAGAGAGATGGAAATAGATAGACAGTGAGGAACACAGCTTTTTGTCCACATTTTAACCGACATGTCATTTCGAGCGATCATTAATTGAGACGAACTTTTTCACTGCTGGCAAATTCTATCGTAGACGTCAATATTTATTGTAAATATTTGGCGGTGTCATCTTTAAAGTATTCGGTCTAATGTAGTCGAGTGACGTGGACGAGAAGCTGATTTAGTCAAAGGATCTCTCACCTGGTAAGCGAACACTACACCCACTCTATCCCTACACATATATTGTTCTTGCTGCCCTTTATTTGTTTGACCTTTCATTGCCATAAGCAAGCATTTCGCAAGACAAAATATGACCACAGGAACAACAACGACACACCCCTATACTTTCACATGCTGTTCGAGTGGAGATGTCTGTATAATAATAACGCAGAAATAATATCAGGGACCATCTTCATATATTTCTGGTGGCCAACATTTTATTCTGTTTGTTTCTAAACAACACTATTGGTGACCAGGCTATAGTTTATAGTTCATCGTCGTTAAAACACGTCATTAGATAGACACCCATACATATCTATCTCTATATATATAGAGAGAGATATATTGTACTTAGGAGTAGGGTTCATTTATATGAAAGGGTTATGATATCTGTGTGTAGATATATATATGTATATACATATATATTTATGTATGTATGTATGGGTATATATATATTATGGTTTAAAAAAAATTCATTTGCTTGCTTTCCTTAGTTAATTAATGGTTTCTTTAACGTTTTAATTGTTTACTAAACTGAAATGTTGGGTGTCGTAATTTCTTACTTCAGATTTACCCCAAACATAAACATTAGTCTCCAGATTTTCGAAGTAATTTCAGTATTTTAACTATTATATCCTGACAACTTTAACCCAGACGCTCCGTTTCTCGTCATAATACGAACAATAATCGTAATGTTTGTTTACTAAATGAATGATAAAAACAATAATTATGATTGTTTTTTTCCCTTAAAGACAGCAAAAAATAAAAAAAATACAATATGATAATAATACAAATGAAGTATATGACGCATGGCATTTTCCAGGGGTGTAAAGCTAGGGCATCCATGCCTGTTCCAAGGATATATATATATATCTTTTAATGGTTTAGTCAAAGGAGGAAGGCTCATACCCATGCCGCTTTTCATGGCCTACGAGACTGGTAGGAGGAAGCTATCCTCAGATTGTATTCTAACAGAGAATCGAATTATTAAGGCCATGGATTTACAGGGGAAGCATATTTCGAATTAATATTCCAGTAGTTGATTGGTATTTATGTTATCGATCCTGGAAAAAAATGGAAAGCAAAGTTGACATAGGCAGAATTTGAACTCCGGACGTAAAGAGGCGTCTCAAAATACTGCAAGGCATCTTCTGCTCTACTGCTTCTCCTATAATTATAATTGCACGAAGCCACATATTTTATAGGGGAGTGGCATAATTGATTGAATGGAATTCCAATATGATACTCGTAGTTACTTTATCGACCCTGGAATGAGAAAAGGCAAAGTAGGCCTCAGTGGGTTTTGAACTCAGAATGTGAAGTGATGTAACTAAATGCTGCCAGGCATTTTGTCCGGCACTCTGCCCTGTTTTGACAATCCGTCGCCCTAATGATAATAATAATAATTTTTAGGGTCACACATTTGGAGGAAGGGAGTATAGTCGATTATTAGCACTTGACTGGTACATATTTTATCAACCCCAGAAGAATGAAACGGTAGGATTTGAACTTATAACGTAAAAGGACGTAACTAAATACTACAAGGTACTTTGTCTGACACTCTAATTATTCTACCATCCACCACCCTAATGATTTCTTACATGGCACGAGGCCATATTTTATAAAGGTTTACTTAGTTGAATCGATCTTCTGTATAATATTGGTACTTACTTTATCGATCCTAGAATCATGAAAGACAAAGTCGACCTCAGCACAAAGACAATATCATTACAAAACGTTCATAATAATTACAATAGTATGTAATTATTGTGACTATATATATATATATATATATATATATATATATATATTGCAGTGAAGTTCGTGGGTTAGGATAAATTGGTAGATCGTGGTGAGAAGAGAACTGACATTTTGGGACTGTCCCCTTCGTCTGGGGGAGAGAGAGAGAGAGAGATGCTCCCCTGGATAAAATGTTCTCTCATGCGAATGGACAGTCCTGAAACTTTATATTCCCCCTCTCCACACGGCATACAAACTTATCTAAAGTTATGAACTTCACTCTATAATTTGTAGTGATGCAGCTCACCACCACTTTCCAAGGACTCTGCATTCTTTTTACCTATATTTATTATATATTATTTTTATTTGGAGAAAAATACCCCCCCCCCCCAACAACAAACAAACTAGTCTTTAATCTTGCCTTTGATCCGTTAATCTTCAGAAACTAATATTAAAAACCTAGCAGTATTGATTTGGTCAGTTGTAAGAATCACATATTTATAGTTGCAGTGGATAGATGAAGAATAAAATTAAATGTAGAGTATATATATATATATGTGTGTGTGTAGCTCCTTCATTAGTTCGAGATAATGATCGGTGCAATTAAGGTATAGAAGAATCATCAAGAATATATTTGGATTCTAACAGTAACGGCTGCTTTAGTTAGAGAATGAGTGGTGGCACCCATAATTTTGGGGTGTTAAAGCCCAACTTTAACTCTGCTATTAATACCCATTTGTAGCTGGGTGGGCTAAATATATCACTAATGGTATCTATTTCTCAGTTAAGGAGGAGATTGTACTATTCTGTGGCACTGCACTTATAGCTAAGTGTTCTGTGATGTCGACAATTAAGTGTATTTTCCCTGGGACTAACTGCAGCACTAATGAAACATGAATCGCTTAAGTCTGCAACAAACTTCTTCAACTTTCATCAAGGAGAAAACAGCAAATGTTTTTTAGGCGATCTTTGCTTTTAGGACATCACTTTCACTTTTGGCAACAGCAGTTAGTTTAATTTTGTTTGGCGACCGGCGAATAATTTTTGTTTTTAATTTCCTGTGTAGAATTATTAAGATTGTGATAATGTACAGTTTCTTTGTTTGAAATTTTGTATTTTAACTGGTTTTTGGCAGGGAAATTATTATTATTTTTCCCGTGTAGAATTATTTTTTGTTGTTAGTCATGTTAGTGCATTTCCGAAAATCACGGATCATATATATATATATATACAAACGTACACACACACACACACGCACACAGAGAAAGTATAAGGTAAATGAGTAACACTATACAGACAACCCAATCAAAATTAGATACCATTTGCATATGTGTATATATATATATATATATATATAATACACATATATAGATAATAGACTAACAACAGAAAACAATTCTACACAAGAAATTACAAAAAGAAAACTAGACAGGAAATTAAAGAAAAATTTGCCGGCCGCCAAACGAAGTCTTACTAACTGATGGCTGACGAAAGTGAAAGTGATGTCCTAAAAGCAAGGATCGCTGTTTCCTGTTTTATCTAAGTTTTTTCACCTCTGTAAATAGGAAATTAGTTTCCTCAATTTAACTGTTAACATCCTGTAAAAAGTTTTCTAAGTCCTGTAATGACAGCTGAAAATGCTTAGAAACGAGTTCTTTTTTTCATAGCTTATTTGTTATGAAATTTACCGGAAAGAAACACAGGTTCTTGAGGTGTTTTCACACAAAAATATTTCACTTCCACCACATATATATATATATAGCTGAATCATTCATATCAATTTGATGATGCAGTGTCGTGTGGAACTGTGTCCTACAGAATGTTAAGAGTTAATGAACCTCAATGATTTGATCACCTTTAGACTGTTGATCTCACTTTATCTGATGTTTCATATCTTATGTCATTCTATTTTTGAAATCTTTTATTCCATTGATTCGTTTTGCTTATCATTGCTATTGTAGTATTGTGATTTATTCGTATCTTGTTACTTATCATAACTCCATTGTTTTAGTTGATTCTGACACATCACCACCACCAGTCTCCTGATGTTGTTGTTGTTGTTGTTTAACCCCAGGTCAGCAATGATTGAACAGACCTATGATGAAATGCCTTCCAGCTATGACTGTCCCGTCTTTTATTCAGTGTAATCTAACACTACATCAACCAGTGTGTCCTACATTTATTTTAAAATACACTATGGTGTGGTTTGAGTGAGATTTGGCTGCTATTTCTAGCAAGTTGTGCTACCATGTTGAGGCTCCCTTGTTATCAGTCTCATAATGCTGTGACTGTTATGACATAAAAAAAACTGCTGACATGATAGGGGAGTGGGGCGTTATGGTTGTTGTTGTTCATTTGCTTGCTGGACATTGTTATGGCCACGATTCACCCAGAACTTGTTTAGACACATAAACAACAGATCTGTACAATGTACAGTGTACAGACAGTGAACCATATTTCAGCTGCTGCTGCTGCTGCTCTCTGTGTGACCTATGAAGAATTGGGTTATAATAATGTTTATTTATGGCTTACTTACGTGTTAGAATGGAGGTGAACTGGTAGAATTGTTAGAGTGTCGGACATAATGTCTTGCAATGTTCTGAGTTCAAATCCTGGTCTGGGCTGTGTAATGTTTTTCCCTCTTACCTCATTGTGTCTATTCTATAATTCCTCTGTGTACCCCCACCACCCCACCTCTGAGACAGTCTTACTCAGTAACTGCCAACTCCAAAGCTTCATAATCAATGTCGATTTTTGATGTAATATTTCAAAACTTGAATCCTTTATTCGTCATACTATCTCCATACGTTAATATCATATCATCTCCCGTACCAAAAAAAAAAAAAAAAAAGAAGCGGAAGTAAAATTCACTTCTATCTGGTATTTAACGAAATAGGTGTTTTTCCATTTTATTCTGGCCCTATTCATTTTAATCTTTCCAAAACTGCAATATACAGATATGACTGCAGACTTTGGTATGTCTGTATTTTTAGTTCTTCAATTTTATCTGTTTGGTTACTTTAAAAAATGTCTGGAAAAGTTATGTGTTGATTGAGTATAATTGCTGTCTTTTGTCCCTGTCTGAATCAATAGAAGCCTATTATTAAGTAATGTTACAATAAATAGCAGCTTAATAGTTACACTTCAATGCTTGTTAGTTCATTTATCTCAAACATGCACGAGATTCATCTTTTACTTTTATTTAGAATTTTGGATATTTATTTATAGAGTGATGCATTTATCTCTTGTTCAAGAGTAAAGCACCAATATTTGAGTATTAAGATTGAATTCATTATAGAAATATGGAAAGAACTATTCTTAAATAAACCACAGCTGGTCTACTTGATATGGTATGAGACGGCTGGTGAGAAAGTTGAGGATTTATAGCCTGCCATTGGTTCTGTACTATGTCTACTGACTTAATGTAACCATCTGTAAATAGATGCCATGTGTGTGTAGAATGGGAGAGATTTGTAATCAATCTGTGTTGTTGTTTAGCACCAAGTCAGCCCTGTTTGAGCAGACATATGATCAAAGGTGTTCCAGTTGTGACCAAAGGTGTTCCAATTGTGACACAATGTATCTAGGACTACATTATTCAATGCATCCTCTCATTCTTTTTCCTTTTTTTTTTTTTTTGAGATGTTAAGGTGTAATTTGAAGGAGATTTAGTTGTTATTTCTAGCAGGTCAAGTAACCATGTTGAGGCTCGCCTCATCAGCTTGAATCAATCTGGTTTATTAGCTTGCTGTGATAAATTGAAGTCTTTGGCAAACTACTGCATTGTATTCTGTTTGGAAGTTCACAAAACTAAGTCTGAGGATTCAGATATTTCTGAGTAGGGTGTCAAGTAGATACTCACCATTGAACTATAAGTACTCCCTCTTCTCCTCCAGTTTGTGTACAAACAGTCGTTATTGACTAGTAAGTTGTTAGTAGAGGAAATATTTAAATTGTGTCTACTGTATAGGGTTAATGGGAGAAAAAATTGAAACCTAGTTGTGCATTTATTGATTTTTTTTCCCCCCTTCTTCTGAGGTTAATAAAATAACATACCAATCAAGTACCCTGATGGATTTAAATATTCCTATAAAGCACCCTAGATGTAAATGTACAAACAGTAAAAAGAAAAAAAAACCTAAACAATAATTTTATATTAAATGAATAAAAAATATTAGTATGTAAAAGAAGACTAAATTTAAATCTTGAAATTAAATTAAAATCTCATTAGTTTACATGATATAATTAAATTATCTGAAGTTTGAGATGGGGGCTCTGTTTAGATGATATAATTAAATTAGCTGAAGTTTGTTGAAATGCTATGTATCTTCAAGGTTAGGACCAATGGAATATAAGATATTGCCCAAAAATATGTGAGCCAAATACATCACATTATTCTAGTTGTGTTCCCTTGTATTATAGCCATTGAAGTTTGTTGGTTCACACACATCTTCTGTTGCTGCAACAAGTCATTTGCAGATTTCATCAACTGTTGCATGTGTGGTTGCACCATATGCATCTGTGGCTTGTTTGATCATCATGTTGATCTCAGTATGTCTGGTGTGATGCCCAGTGTTATACCTGCAAGACAGACCATGAAAACCACTAAGTGTCCATTCACTTGCCACATGGACAACTAACTCTGTCAGTTGATATGTGAACACCAATGTATAATTTAATTGCAATACAAAGCTGTTCTGGAGATAACAGAGTCCCCAAATTGGAAACAGGCAAGGCTCTTAACCAGGTATTATTTGGCTGGCAGTAAGCAACTTTGTGTATACTGGTGGTCACCTGTCTGTATCAAACTATTGAACAGCTTTTTGCTAGGTATGTCATCCCATTCTCGATGTTATTTTCACCATCCCAGGTGGCCAATGTAGTCTCCAAATCTGACGATTAGAGAACATTGACTTCGGAAGAGAAGAGTTTGCTGACCAGACAGGTAGAACTGTCTGAAGTGTTGAGAGAAATGTAGGGAGAGAAACATCAACTAGAGACCGTTTACCTAAACCACCATTTCGTACTGGTGGCTACCTTGGAGTACAACTATTCATAGAGAAATCAACATTGGTATTAGCAAATAGACTTTTGAAGATTATTTCATCAAAGTTTTGTAATCTAGCCGAAGAATAACATGGTAAAGATCACAATGTATTCATCAATCATGGTTATACTCAAGCAATTTATTAATACAATGAATGCTTGAAGTGGCTCAATTTTATTATGGCACCCTAACATTAGTGATAACTCTACAAATTTGCCTTTAAGGATATGTTTGGCACATTCTGGTGTTATGGGTGACCCAAGAATTATCCTGTTTGATATCCCAGGAATTCACAAAGTTGGCAACAGTTGTAAATATAAATTGGCAGTCTCATGGTGTCTATTGAAGTCTCACTTGACACTCAACAAACTCACATTTTGAATCATTCACTTTAAGGTCCAAACTATTGAAGGAATAAAAAAAATTATTCTGGCATCTTCCAGTCCAGTATTTGGATTGTCTCTGATTGTTGCATCATCGAGATACCAAACACTAAGAGCTGAACTAACAGACTTTACAATCTCATCAACTGCCAGTGAGAATAACACTTATTGATTTATATTCTGCAGAACATCAACAGAATTGACAGACACAGTCATTATATAGAGACAATACTTCAGACTCCAACACTCTACAACCACTGGCAAACCATCAAGCTGTGCTCTCTCGCTCTCTCGCTCTCTCGCTCTCTCTCTCTCTCTCTCTCTCTCTCTCTCTCTCTCCTACCACTACTACAGTGGTCTCTGCTCCTCTGAACCTGCTGACTGTACCTGACTTTCAACCAAACACCACCTTCTCTGTCTCATTCCTCACACCCTGTAATCATCCTTCTTTCCTTGACTTGTATTCACCTTGAGTTGACCCCCCCCCCTCCCTCCTTTATCTCCAATCAGGGATCAACAATAATTCGGATTGGACATTAACTTCCAGGAGAGCATAGAAAGACTTTTGGACATTCTCCCTTCTCCTTAGACTAAGGAATATGGGAAAAAGTTTGATGAGTAAATGTGACTAGGATCAAGAAATTCCATGTCTTTATATGATTTAGTGAAAGAAGGAAAAGAAGTGTCCATGGCCTCCAAGACTGGTGGTGGAAGGAAGGAAGGGAGGACGTTATCCTCAGTTCAGAGACCTGACCCGAATACTTGCAACAGAGTGGAACAACCCATTAAAATCTCAGATGGTGGTGTTAAACCAGACTACAGATGAAGTCTACTCTCAAAAAATAAGAAGGGCCTCTCTAGTGAGCTTCCACACAATTTCTGTCTACCAAATTTCACTCAGAAGGCTTTGCTCGACCTGAGGCTATGGTAGAAGACACTTTCCCAAGGTACCACACAGTGGAATCGAACCCAACACCACATAGTTGTGAAGTGAACTTCTTAACTACACAGACATACGTATGCCCATGTGCAGTCTGTCAAACAACAACTGTACTAGACTACAGTAATAGTTGTTTCATGCATTGTAATGCCATATTGCACATGGAGCAATGCTGACTAATAAGTCTAAAGAAATAATTTAAAAGTCACATAATGTCTGTGAGCATTGGTTAAGTTTTACTGCTTTATAAGAAAATATTTCATTTTGGAAAGGAAACATCAAACCTTTGAAGTTAGAATTTGACCATTTTATCTTGGTCCACACTCATAAAGGGACAACTCACATTATCTTTTACATCAACAATATCCACCCTGCTTTAGAATTCACTTCCAATACTTCTGTCAGTTTCCTTAATATCTCCGTTGTTTTCCACCACTAAATCCACTAATCCCCATCTCCCAATTTCATCCACTCTGTTTCCATATATGGCAAGGAGTTAAACTTTCATTTCAGATTTGAAGAAATGAGTCATTTCTTCTTTACATGTTTAGCTTAAATCAGTCATTGATGCTGCTTTCTGTCCTGCCTGGTCTATCCACCAACCACTGCACTCACATCATTCACAAGACCAATGTCCCTTCTTCATCAATATCCACCTGTCAACTCTTCTACTACAACACATTATTCTCTGCAACTTCCACTCTCTACATTCTGACAAAGGAACCACCCTAATCTTTCCTGATCTTCCTCTCCTTTAAAAACGACAATATATGTGACCTATTGCCTCAAGGCTGTCTCATTTACAGTTACACCCAGCCTCTCACAAACCCTAATTAATTTCCTCAGACTCTAGTGTTTTTATTTAGTGTAATTCTAGTGTACAGACATTTATCTCATAAAACCAAGATTACCATATAATATTCCACACACTATTTTTCACTAACCATGGACTGTCACTGGGAAGTCTACTGTATCACAGTCAATCACTGCCTCTGATACTGTTTTTTGCTCTCTGAGTAATTTCTGAAAAATATTCTGAAACTAGAATTATAAAATTATGACAAATTATTCTGTAAAAGTTTGTAAGCGCAGTAGAACATTGTATGTACACTACAATACATGGTGTATATTCTACACTAAACACCATTCACTATTCACTACACTAAATACTATATATCCCACATTATGTACCAACATGAAACAGCTTGGCTGAGAGGAGAATAATTCAGTGTTGGTTAAAAAAATAGAAGCTGCATCACAAACTCCCTGTGAAGGATTTCTGCATGCCATGAACATTTGCAGCAGAAACAAAGCAGTCTAGATGAGGAAATTGTTGTGTTGTTGTACATGCTATATCACAAGTCAAAGGTTATGATAACTTTAGTTATCAAATAATCATATTAGTTCTATTTCAATTTAGAGATTAGGTTCTTAGAATTGGTTTTATTTTTAATTTGTTGGCACTATATATGACGAGAAACAAACATTAATTAATAATGCATTCCTTCACACCATCTCTGACAATGTTCTTCGATCTGGTGAATTTCGATACATTTTCCTATGTTTACGTTCTACCCGTTCTCATTGTGTTGTTTATGGGTGAGTAAGTTTCTATGGCTTATATTTATAGCAAGTTATTATCAACATCACCTTAATGTTTCCGGGCCCCTGTGGCCAATAAAAGAAATCATTATCAACATCATCATCTACATCATTGTTGTCATTATTATTATTATTAGGGAGCTGTCTGAAGAATTACTGGCTTCAGTTCAGTTTTGTCTACTACTTAATTAGATTGCTTTAACCCTTTTGATACCAAACTGCCTGAAACTGACCCTGGTTCTATGATAAAAAAACCATTTGTTTTAAAGTGTTCATATTTAAATTTAAACCTGCCATTATAATTTTATGTAAGAACTTGTTGTTAAGTTATGTTCCAAACACCAACTTAATTACAAGAAAGTTAATTATTTTACTAAATCCCTCCAAATTCTTGATTATTTTCAAAACTAATTGATAATCATAGGCAGTGTATTTCATTATAAATATGGTAACGGAAGAGTTAAGGGTTCTTCACCAAGTTCACTGTATTCTTCCTAACATTGAGCTATAGTCAACTGTAGAGGGAGTCGATGATTATGAAATACATTTGAAGTGTCTTTACTGTGTTGTATAACTCCAGGTCAGCTTTAATTGGACAGACCTATGTTCAAAGATATTCCAGCCTTGACCATCCCGTTTTTTATAGTGTATCTAGGACTACATTATCTAATGTATCCTTCCTTCTTTTTAAGATGGTGGGATGTGATTGTGAGGGAGATTTAACTGCTATTTCAGGTTTAGCAATCACGCAGTGCCTGCTACCTTTCTCCATCTCCGTTGTTTTGTTCTTTATTAATTGGCAGTGTCGTTAGTGCATCGGACAGTATTTGTTGTGGCTCACTGCACTCTGAGTTTCACCCTCCCAGAGTCAATAAAATAAAGTATCAGTCAAGTACTGAGGTTGTTGGCCTTGTGCCTATGTTAGAAACAATTATTATTATTATTATTATTATTATTGTTATTGTCCTTAGAACCTAAACAGTCATCAATATGTTTAAATATTTGATTTCCAGTTTACAAAGTCCGTTCCCCTCCGATGTCTGAGACCATGTCCGGAAGGAAACGAAGCAGAAACCGGGAAGTTGTGGCTCTACCTTCGGAATCTCTTTGTATTCGAACACAACGTTCTGCACCCATAGACAGTGTAAGTATTAATGAAACACTATAGTTTCATCATTTAAGACTGTTTTCTTCATTAAATATGTCTAATTCAATTAGAAATGTGATGAATCTTTGTATTTATAATTTTTTTCTTCTATTTTAAAAGTTCATAATTTCAAATTAATAACCAAAAAATGAATCCTTATTTATTTATTTATACAAACGTTATCAACCTGTGAAGTGGATTATGAGTTTAATATAATTATTCAGTGATTCTATCTTCAAATTATTAAATATTTAGTTTTATGACATTTTAATACCAATTTCATTAACAAAAAAGAAAGGTTCATTAATATTTAAAAGGTCCCTCATTTGTATCCCATTGTTTTATTTTGTGAAGTTCCAAATATTTCTGATTTTCTCCCCTTATTTAGTGAGACTAACACACAATCTATATTAGACCACTGATCTTCTCTTGAATTACATACCATAATCATTTTACACGTAGATGTCTCTCCTAAGCCAAAGAGGCTTTTAAGGGTCAGTGTTTAACTCGGTTTTATGATCTTAAACAGATGAGTGAGAAATCTCTTCTCCTGGAGAAGACAACAGTCTATCTTAATCAATATTCCCAGATGACCTTTTCCCAACAGCTGGATGAAATAAGGCAGAAAGAATTGTGTCCGTCCAAATATACAATGAAATACCTGGAGTGTAATTGAACTCAAGCCTTATGAATTGGTAGTTCAATACAATATCCACTCAGCCGTTTCCCTTTCATAATCATCTTAAATCCTCAATATCAACTTCATTAAGGATACTACCTCCACTAATGTTTAGACTAAACCCTGTACCACATTTATGTCAACAATTTTGTAAATCATCAGAAGTACAGAAAATTATTGAATTACCTAAGTTCAGTTTCCTTGATTTAAGACAAGAAAGGATGCATCTTTAGTAAGGCCATTTCCTGTGTGTTGAGAGGAGGTTGTGACACAATTACTAACCATATCAATGAAACCATCTTGTACCTCACCCTTTCTACATATGAACAACACACAACTAAAACCCTCAACATCACTATAATTGCTTGGCTGCACAATCTCTGGTGATCTCTTGTGGTGCCCCTCTCCCCCAATTGTTTCAAAAACTGCATCCTAAAGTCTAGGTCTCTTCTTTAGGGCCAGAAATACCTCAGCCATGATCAGTTGCTATACAAAGTTCAAGTAAGTCTCACATTGAAGTTCTGCATATATGTATTGGAAGGTGCTGCTGCTGCTGCTACTGATGCTATCTATACACACTAACATTCTCCTTCTTTGCACCTCCAGGTCAATGAATGACCCCCCCCACCCTTCCCAGGGGACTTCTATGACAAGTACCATGTGGTTGTTATGGAATTTCTGTGGGAGAATACAAAGGAGGTTTCAAATTGCCTTCCTTTTGGTGTTTCTTTTACAAAAACCATCTTGTCAGCTGTAGCCAATTCTGAGAGAGAGAGAGGAATCGCCCCCAGTACTTTACTGGTACTATATTCTGAGAGAGAGAGAGAGAGAGAGAGGAATCGACCCCAGTACTTTACTGGTACTATATTCTGAGAGAGAGAGAGAGAGAGGAATCGACCCCAGTACTTTACTGGTACTATATTTATTGACCCTGGAAGGATGGAAGGTAAAGTTGAACTCGGAGCAGAGAGTTGGAACAGGTACTACTGCGCATTCTAACAACTCTACTTATTTGTCACCTTCTAACATTCTAGACTACATAAAAACAAAGACCACAGTTCTATCTAACGGTCACAAGCTTCAGCCATTAAATCAGATGCACCGTTTCTTTGCTCTGCCTCTTCTAATCATTACTACAATGGCTTCTGCTCCTCCAAACTAGTTATCTCCATACTCCACTCCACTCCACTCAGGCTCATCTCTACTAAATACTTTGCCCAATCTCTCCTCCTCCTCTTCGCTGCAATCCTTTGCTGTCTACTCTTTTACCTGTTCTAGCCCATAGGCTGCGGCCATGTTGGGGCATCGCCATTAAATTATTGGGTCTGCCCATTTTTTTATTTTTTTTATTTTTTAACTGGACATCCATAACATCAATCTCACCAGTCTGGAAGGAAATGTAAAGATGATGGGCACTGTCCCTCCTCATTTGACTGACTTCAGTTTTGTATTTATTAGTTGGACCTAACAGTAAGTCTTGTTTTCTCTATAAGTTGACTTTTTTTTCTGTTTTTGAAAGAAACTGTTTCATTTACAAAACAGTAAAACAGTGTTGGAGTATTTCCCAGAGGAGTTCTGAGTACTGAGTACTCTGCTCCATCTTACTTGGGATAACTTATAAAAATATACAAATTATGTGAAGTGGAAGTTAGTTAGTTGGTAGTGATGATTAAAATCCTAATTTAGTGTTGCACAATTATTAGATGTAATATTATTATTATTGTGAACAACCTGTGTCAATGTTTGGAGACTTCTCGTACAGTTTAACCCATCTGATTTCTTTGTTGGCTTTGATTTCAGAGCCCTGGTGCTGCACCATTCCATTATGATGATATTGCTACACAAGAAAGAAGTACCTGTGACTATTCCATTAAAATATCTTATGAGATGGCCTGTGCAGGGCAAGGTAATAACCTTTCAGACACTCTGTAGTTGTGAGGTGAAATTCTTCATTTTGTAAACATCTCCATCTCCAAACATTATTTTGTTAATGGTCAATCTCCCAGTGATCTCTTCAACTGTATAAAGCAATAGAAAACATTTTCTGACAGTATTTTGACAATGTTCCATTACCATATTTAGTCAGTATTTTGGAATTAAAACCTACTTGTTTTCATTTTTATAGTTTGTTGGTCAAATATACACGTGGCAATCTCTTGCCATTTTAACTCAGAGATTTTTGCCAATGGAATTTATACACACGGGTGACGTGTACGTCAATGATAAGAGAGAGAAAGGGGAGAGAGAGAGTGAGATAATAAAATAATAATAATAATAATTGTTTCTAACATAGGCACAAGGCCAATAACCCCAGCAGTTGACTGGTACTTTATTTTATCAATCCCAGAAGGATGAAAGGCAAAGTTGACCTCGGTGGGATTTGAACTCAGAGTGCAGCGAGCCAGTACGAATACTTCAAGGCATTCTGTCTGACGCGCTAATAATAATAATAATAATAATAATAGGAGCCTTTTCTATGCTAAAAGAAGCAGAGTGTGAGGGGAGAGAGTGATTTACAATAAAAATGTTATTAAATTAAAACTATAAAAGTAAAATGTGAATTTCATTTATTATTGGCAAGAGATGGAGAAAGGAAATACAGTAAAAAATACCAAATATATAAGGAATTTTGTTTATATATTGGAATATGACCTGGTCATTTGTAAATTCAATTTTTTATATTCAGTGAAATATTTTCAATCATTTCTGGATACTATATATAATTATTGGCTGAATACTGAATACTATATATAATTATTGGCCGTTTGTCGTAAATTATATAGAATCATCATCATCATCATCATCGTTTTACGTCCGTTTTCCATGCTGGCATGGGTTGGACGGGTGATTTCGGCCCG